>JBBPFP010000133.1:5204215-5217249 GCA_037974795.1 Kaempferia galanga | reverse complement strand
TGGTACAAACTGAGGAGAAGTCCTGGAAATGGTGTAATGAGATGGTCGCTTGACCATGCACATGATAATCGAGTAGCGATCCGGGGAATTAGCTGTCCGTGTTCAAGATCCGAGCATGACTATTGATCACCTGTGCCGATGGAGACATGCAACACAGATCCACGCCTTGGTATGGAAGAGATCCACGAGTCATTATTGAATTTCTACAAATTATTCAAGTTAAAGTTTGATCAACCAAATCAAGTTTAAAAACAAATCTATTTGATCCGGTGATATTCTCTGAGCCACATGGCCAATAAAGTCAATGATTATGTCAAGAGGTGATCAAGTCAAGGAAAAAGGTCAGGCTATCTTAAGGCGCTCGACTCTTGGCTACTTGATGAAACTGTTGAGGGAAGGGAAGAATCGACCCACTCACATTATTACTGTGATCGCGGGAGAACATGGGTTGTTATTTCAAAAATAAAGGAGCAGTAATGACCTTTTAATTTCGTAGGACGTGGTAACATCCGAGGATATGTGAAGATGTGATAAGAGGACCTCTTCCTAGGATGAGGAAAAGGTAGGCATAGAGACACTAAAAAAAGACTCTAATTTCAGCATACTCTTTCCCCCTTATCTCACCAATTGACTTGGACGTCGGAGTAACAACGTCGAGAGCCTTGCCAGCTGTCTTCCTAACCCTTTATTTTTCTCAGGTGTCAAGGCAGACAATACCAGAACTTTCGCTAGTCAACTTCAATGCAACCTTATCTGTGAATGGATTATTCCAGATCTCAGATAGAATCATCTATCATTTATATATCATAATATCATTTCATTAACATTAATATGTAATCAATTGTCCCATAACTTGACATTTTTATGAAAAACAAATTTGATATTATCAAATATAGTTCAAGCTACACAACATATAATCCGGATACTAGTGGTCGAGTTCTCCTTGGATGTTGGTGGCCAGCACTCCTGGTGGTCTCTGTATCTTACAAAGATAATTTCCTACTAAAGCAAGATTTTGTGAGTGATGGAAATAGTAGAATGAAGTAGCATGTATCATCCCTAAATTATCATTTTTCTTTAATAGTTTTTACCCGTTATGATATTAATATTCACTTTCTACAAGGGTCACATTTTCCGTATAATTACTATTATTAATCGCTTTTATTGTCCTCTAAACTAAATCAAAACTACATTTCTCCATCTAGAGCACTATTAGATTTCGAGCTGAGCCGGCTCGAACACTTTTTGAGATCGAAGCATGCATAATTTGAAGGACAATTGATCATCCTTACTACTGCACTATAGTCCCAAAAGGTAGCATGCATTATTATCGAGCATCTTCATCTTTGAGCATTGAATTTAATTTCTGAACAACTTCTAACTCTAAATCAAATATTTTCTCAATTCTAAATTCGAGTTCTTAAACCCGTGCAGCGAGTTTAAGATAGTCCTTGATAATCATAGATTGTGCAACGAAAATACAAGAGGATAATGATAAAATGAAAATATGATAGTGTATTTATCTAATATAGAAATGAGGAAACGAAAAAATTATTTAATAAATTCTCACTATAAATAATAAATATATATAATAATTAACTTGTAGAATATATAAAATTTCATAGTGTTTAGGGAATAAGAAGACAAATTAAAAAAAAAAACATCTATGCCATGGGAATTTAATGATTGACAAATAAAAAAATGGTAGAAAATTAATGAGTCTTAAGTACAAGGAATTTTTTTTTAAATTTCAGAAATCATTTTTGAAATATTTCAAACATTGGATGGGCATGTTGAAAATTACCCCTCACATAAAGCTGTAGGAAGAGATTGTGGATCGGACAGGGGCGGCGACGGTCACGGAAGCAAGTCGAAGGGCGGAAGTTTGATGCGATCGACGGAAGGAATTACGAAGCCTGCGATGTCGCTTCCTAGTTTGTAGCAGCAATTCGAATGTTTTCGATCACGATTTGAAGTTTGATTCGTCTCCGCACTGGATCGATCGATCGATCAGGGGAGAGATGCGGAAAGGGCGAGCTCCGGCGGCGGCCTCGGAGGAGCCCGTTGAGGTGCGGTACCGAGGCGTCCGGAAGCGGCCTTGGGGGCGCTTTGGGGCTGAGATCCGAGACCCAGTGAGGAAGGCCCGGGTGTGGCTCGGCACCTTCGACTCAGCCGAGGAGGCCGCCCGAGCCTACGATGCCGCCGCCCGAGCCTTCCGAGGTGCTGACGCCAAGACTAACTTCCCCGTCCCCGCCGTCCCTCCTCCGCCGACCCTCCCTCCCTTCCCCTCCTCCGCCACGCGATTCACCTTCGCCGGGCATCGCCACCAGCCTCCGCCGCAGCGGGCGGCGTCCAGCAGCCTCAGCAGCACCGTCGAGTCCTTCGGCGGGCCGCGGCTTGCCTCGCCGGCGTTCCTCCGCGAGTCGCATCTAAGGAGGCCGACCAACCCGCGTGTTCTCGACGGCGAGGAGGATTGCCACAGCGACTGCGGTTCGTCGTCCTCGGTCGTTGACGACATGGACGGTGACACAACTTCGGCGCAGGGACAGCCAGCGCTCCTCGATCTCAACATCCTTCCGCGCGAACACGATCCGTCTCTGAGCACCTGTTCTCACTCTAAAAAAAGAGAAGGCGATCTTCATTAAAAAGAAAGGTCTTCTCCTCTTTCCGAACCAATATCTGCATGTGTTTGATCGTTTGATTTTTCTGTTCTTCCTATCTATGTCCTGTTCAATTTGTTAGCTATGAGTTACAAATTGTTTGGCTTTCCAGAATTTGATGATATCAAGATCAGGTCTAAGATATTTCTTGGATCTACCTTCCTTTCAGTTTCGTCTATGTACAAAAATCTATTACGCTTAATGAATAAGAAATTGACAAAACTGCAATAGCTTCATGCATTAATCAATGCTATATGTTGAACACCCTTTGTATTAACTGCAATGAGGGTTAAAACTTCATATGTGTTGTAGAAAGATGGGAAAAGCCATTAATAATTACCAGCAAGCTCCAAAGAAATGAAAAGAGAGAACTAAAAGCTTCCTTATGGTATATTGCTTGAGCTTTTGATGGAAAATGAGGATTGAGTGGTCCATTTGAATGCCGCTAAGGATGTTGGTAAGCTTGTTATTGTGAAAAATGTTCTTGGTTGAGAGGAATGTGCCATGTATCATTTCGACCTTTATTTGATATAAGAATCAATATCAAGAAAGTTATAAGAAATAATAATTTATTGACACATTGCACAATTATCTCTCTTAATTAGATCTCAATCATAGAGGTTTTTTTTGTTGTTGTTTTGCTTCCCATACCCTTTAGGCCTTTACATTTGCTTCTCTAATTCATTTAATCATTTAGTTGTAGAATCTATTTGCCGTCATTCAACATATTTGTACTATTTCAGCCTATCTCTTTTTTTCATTTTATATCTATTTGAGCTACACCTGATTGTTTATGTATGTCAGTATACTTGTTTTAACAATCTCACATATTCATCTTAACGTTCACTTTATTTCTTTGCACATTTTTTCTAGTACAACAGTGATCTATAAAGTATGACAAATTCGACAAGTAGTCTTACAGAATTTTTCTTCTAGCGTAGAAGGCACATGAGGGTTGCACAAGACGTTGAAACTTTGTCCATTTCAACTATCCATTTCTATCATGTTAATATATTTTTGTATCAATATCCTCTTCTTCAGTTCTTCTTGAATAATAAATCCAAATATAAAACTCATATATGAATTGTACATCTTAACTCCTCTCGTGATATTTTTGTTTAGAATTTGAAACTTCATTTTGTATATTTGGTTTTGTTCCTACTTAATGTAAATGTTTAGTTTCTAGACTTTTTCATTGTAATACTGCTTTCAAATTTAATTAGTTAAACCAGTATCAATTAGTACTATGTTATTTGCAATTAACATACACTGAGAAAGATTTATCTTGCATATGATTGGTGATCCTTGATTTAAGTTATAGTCACAAAAGTCGTAATTGTGATTTAGGATTTTCTGATTCAAGCAGAGCTAAATGGCCCAAAGCCTTTTGTAAGTAAGATCTCAATCAGGCTAGGATCTTCAGAACCTACAATGCAATCCTATGCTCACTTATTGATTCTATCATTCTATGTAGGATCTCAATGAATCCAAACCTCGTTCAGTTACTTGTTAGATTATTTATCCTGACAGTCTTATTTACAATTATGGGAATGCCATTCATTACTTTCAATTGATCTAATGCTAGTAACTATAGTATCGTTCTTCTTCACATAGGAATGCCATTCCTATCAGTGTTATGCCATACACCTTAAGCAGTACTTTGTATTATGTGCATCGATACTGTTACCTTTTCAAACATTTAGGACATTCAAAGTCGTTATTAGCGCTTGTACTTTGATTTATAAATTGAAAAACGTATAATACAACATCCTTCATAGAATCATAGCAACAATAAACTTATAGTTTCTAGCACCTTATTACCTTTAACTATGTCTGATTACTTGGCATCAATGATGTTGTTTGGTGTTGACGATATGTTGCACAATTAATTTTCAACCTCTGTCGTGTTACGTTTACTTGGATTGAAGATGCGACGGAGATATCATATCACAAGCATCTTTTATTATTGTTTGTTTCTCTTGTCTTGTGTATCTTTCTCAATGCTGATCTCAAATCAAAAACGACTACGGTTGCGCTTTCGATTATTGATCAGCAAGGACTTTCATATCAATATTTAATGAATTGATTTGTTCAATTATTGCGCTAATATTAGGATGTTCTTTGGAAGAAATGCCTTGTAAGATTTGACTATAATGTCTCGATAAGGATTATTATATCTCTCTATGAAAATTTGGGTATAGTCTATATGTTTGATAAAAAATATATATTATAGAAAAATTAATTATCAAAATTTGGAATATGAATTCTAGGAGGTTTACTGATAAACGGAAGTAGTAAATGTGATAATTAGAAAAGAATTAATATTGTATATCTATAAAAATAGAGAAGATAAATTTGATAGAAAATTCCCATTTTAAATTATGGGACACATATATAAATAAAATAAAATAAAAAGATAGAGTAGGTATTATTATAAACGCGGCCCAGCGTGCACTTATTTGATCATCAATACCTTATTAGTTGGTTGGTATAATGATAGCCCATTGGCTCCGGAGTTATGATACGTATAAATGGTTAATCATGTATTTAAGGTTTAAATCTCAACCTACGTGGCTTAGGAATTAATCTATTTAAGAAATTGGATATTTCAGATTATTATTTAATAAATTGATCCATTAACTCCCCGTTTGCAATGGGAATGGTCTACGCGAAATGAAAATTGAAATTATTTTTCTTTTCATTATTTTCCGTGCTTAATTATTTTTCATCAAGTAAAAATGAAAAAGAATAATTGTCAACGAGGGGAGAGTGAGCTTTGGTCGTGACTGCCTTTGAATTCTTTTATTCTACGAGGGGTTTTGTAGAAAAAACAGCAACGAGCCTAATCGAGTCTGAGAGACGATAGGTCAGGCGGCACAGTCGCCGGCTGGGTAACGAAGGGGTGGCGGAGGAGCTGCTCAGCCGTGAGCCTCCGACCGGGCTCCCTCTGCAGGCAGGAAGCGATGAAGCTGCGTAGATCCGGCGAGGCGGTGGACGGCGGCGCCGGCAGCGGCGCGTAGCATATTGCCACCATGAGGCTGGCCCAGTCGCCCTGCCTCCCTGTCTGCTCCTCCCCAAAGGGAAATCGACCC
Source organism: Kaempferia galanga (assembly GCA_037974795.1). Lineage (NCBI taxonomy): Eukaryota > Viridiplantae > Streptophyta > Magnoliopsida > Zingiberales > Zingiberaceae > Kaempferia > Kaempferia galanga. The sequence goes on along the minus strand of JBBPFP010000133.1, from coordinate 5,211,497 downwards.
AAGTAGAACTCGAGTATGCTCGCCCCGAAGCTCCAAATATCTCCGGCGCGGCCGTCGTAGAAGCCCTCGTTGAGATCCGTGTTGATCCGCTCCGGGCTCATGTAGGCGATCGTCCCCACGGAGGACTTACAGGGCTCGATCGTCCCCGCCAGGATCCTCCCCACCCCGAAGTCGGCGATCTTGACCTCCCCTCGGCCGTTGACGAGGAGGTTCGAGGGCTTGATGTCGCGGTGCACGATCCGGCGGCGGTGGAGGTAGGCGAGCCCCGAGAGGACCTGCCGCGCGACTCCGGCGAGCTTGGACTCGTCCGCGAAGCGGCGTCCCTCGAGGGACCCGCCGTCCATGTACTCGAGCAGGATCTGGATCTCGCCCCCGCGGTCGTAGAAGCCGTGGCACCGCACGACGAAGGGGCTGTCGACAGCGCGGAGGATGTCGATCTCACGGCAGATCTGGCGGCGGATGTCCTCGTCGTGGTGGCCGTGGATGACCTTGAGGGCGTAGAGGCGGTTTGTGGGGCGGTGGCGCATCTTCCAGACGGTGCCGCCGTTGCCGCTGCCGACGCGGCTGACCCGGTCGAGATCGTCGAAGGCCGGGACGGGGGAGGAGGCGGACGAGGGAGGGGGAAGGGGAAGGGGGACCGCCAGGGCGGAGGGGGAGGGCTCCCGCTGCGGAAAGGGGAGGGTGAGGTTCTGCTGCCGGCGGCGGGGGCGGGGTGGAGTCGAACCGGGCGATTCCGATCCAGACCCGGATCCGAACCCGGGTCGCAAGGTCATTTTTTGCGTTACGACTCCGAATTTGAGGTGAGAGAAGAGGTCTGTGCTTTATATAGTAATCACCACCCGATAGAAATCGAGAAATATGAGCTATTTGTGGGGCACTCATGGAGACGGCGGATGTTTCCCGGAAAGTGGAGAGAAGAAAAATTCTGATCTAGGACATTTTTATTTTTATTTTTATTTATAAAAAAAATTAAGGCAAAATGATAATACAAATAAGAAATGATTTTTTATTTATATTTTTTTTTCATCCCTAATTTAACTCTAAATTAATAATTTTATTGTTTACAGCGGAGAGGAAGAGACTCGGTACCAAGTCAAAGTGATGCCATGTTGACCGTACTCATCTCATGTGTGGCTATTAACTTGTTGGTCTGACTTTTCCAGTATCTTGCAGCCATCATCCTTGACACTTGCGGTGGATTCGAGTTGAAGAAGAGACAGGGCCCTTTATGTGTTGTGGAAGCTAAGTGAATTTGTGTCTCCTTTGTTATTCTGTTTTGGTCTAATTAACAGTTTGTGTCGTATTAGTTTTAATCATGCTTTAAAATTAAATTCTATAATATGCAAGGTTAATCAAACTATCTGAAAAATCAAATTATATACTATAACAAATTATTAATATTGTTGAAGTAAATTATCTTGGTAAACAAGTCAACTTATATATTTTACATTTAGATTTTTCATTTGTTAATTGTGTTTCAATTTGGTTTCGGTCTAATATTGTCAGTTGTACTCCTGGCAGTCTCCCAAGAGTCTCCTTGAAGCGAAGAACGAGCTCACTCGAGGCGAAGCTTGTTCTGGATGAGCCGCAAATTGACCGGGTAACAAACTCGATCTGAAGGACCATGTTTCATTGAGCAGAGCACAAGCCCGTGAAAATGGATGGGGAAAAGAATGTGGGAAAGACAGATTTTTATTCCTCTTCGAAACACCAAATGAAACAGATCTTGATGATTGAAACAGTCAATCAAAAGAATGATCCATTGGTCAGTTATCAGTACATAATAAATTAATGCATTAATCTACAAAGTCACTTACCAAATGAGAGAGTGTTGTTTTCTTTGTAGGGACCTAAAAACTTCGAGGTGAAGCAAGGACCTCAAACTCGTGGCACTTTACAGAAACCTTAGCCAGGAACTTATTGATACCTGATCAATCAAAACTCATTGATAGCTGGAACATTACTGAAAATATAGAAATATCGCTTTATGTCTTTAGGAACAGAATCTCTTCGATAGCCGGAATCTGTCCGATTTTCTTCAAGGTTTCCTTACTGGGCTCCTCATCCACTCCGATTGCCATTATAGCTAGCGCTTTCGGTGCAGTCCTGCCAACGCTCATGAAGTTGATGTTCACATTGTCCTGCCCGAGAATTGTTCCAACTTTTCCGATATTACCAGGTTGATCCACATTTCTGCACAGGAACACATTTCCTTCCAGGCTTACATCGACGCTGTAACCTCCCACAAGGGTGAGATGTGGCACGCCATCTTTCACCCTTCCTCCCAATGTTATATCACCGGACTCCGATTGTGCAGTGGCAAATTGGGTACCCACATTGGTCAACTGAATTTGGATCGAGTCCAGAGGGGTGTCAGTGGAGCTCTCGACGAAAACTCTCTCCTCGCTGATGCGGAGACCTCTTTGCTTGGCGATATAATCTGCATTCACAATGTTGACAAACGAGCTGGATACGGGTTCGACAAGCCCTTTTGTGATCATTGCACGGAGAATGCGGGTGTCCAAGTCATCAGGATTTCGAGCGGATCTGTATACAACCTTGACCCCCATAATCCCACTTTGACTTGCCACTAGTTGGATGATTAGCCTGCCCAACTTCTCTGCCAGGATCACATACGGTGCGAGTTCAGAAATAACCTGATAGGGATTGGTGTTAGTATGATAAATGCTTTGTGAACAGAGAAATAATGGAGGATGTATTGTAATATCACCTCGGAAGGAACGATAGGCGCATTCACTGCACTAGCAGCGAGTTCACCTTTCAATGCTCCTATAACAGCCTCTGCTACTTCTACGGCTACACCTTCCTGAATAGAATATTACTAATGACAGTTATGGAAAGTTAAAAAAAAAACTGAAGAAATTTGCTTTAACATCATATCATGTATCAAAGGCAAATGGTTATGGTTTTGTAGCCGTATCGGTAATACTTCCTTGTAACTAAAATGCTAGACGAGAGAATAGCAGGATAGCAGAAGTTCAATTTTTGAAGAAATTTTACTTAAATAAAATGATACCTACCTGAGCTTCTACTGTGCTAGCTCCTAAGTGAGGTGTCACAGTAACATTCTCATGCAACACCAATTTGCTGTCTTTTGGTGGAGGCTCTGCAGTAAATACATCAAGTGCTGCCTGTTCCAGTTTGTAGTGGAGTTACAAAGCAAGTAGCTGTGTGAGCATCCATGTAATGCCAATCTAATACTTCTACAACAGACCCGAGAAAGTTTTGAAAAAAAAAAAAAAAGTTCAAAACAGTGATGCATCAAGAATGAACCGAATGTCCAATTTTTCTATTCAGTCTATGAAAATATTATGAGATGCAGCTAGCACCAGTATGAGATGTATTCTTGTCACTCCATGAATGTCACAGGATTAACACAGGTCCAGAGAATAGAAAAATGGAGGTTTTGTTACCAAGGCATAATCTGTATCAAGCAAATTTTGAAAGAAAAACCTTACCTGCGCCACGGTCCCATTATCAAGAGCTCTAACCAAAGCGTCTTCATCAATGACTCCACCCCTGGCAACATTAATGATTCTCACACCTTTTTTCATCTTTGCAAATGTTGCATCATTCAGAACCTTGGCAGTGGTAGGAGTCAGTGGCATGTGGAGTGATATGAAGTCGGCAACAGATATGGCTTGATCAAATGCCACAAGCTCTACTCCGAGGGCATGAGCTTTTTCAGCGGGTGTATATGGATCATGAGCAATCACATGCATTCCTAATCCTTTGGCACGTCTAGCAACTTCAGATCCAACTTTCCCAAAACCAAGAACTGCAAGTGTCTTTCCAACAAGAGAAGCACCGACATATTTGTTGCGCTGCCATTTACCTGAATGTAAAAATATGTCAACTAACTTATAGTTTCTAGAGTTAATACATATGATTCACATGGAGTCATTAGAATGAGACAAAAATGATATGATACAAATGTAGAAGCACTAGGTAACAAGAATATGCAAATTCTATAAACATGCAACAAATGAATGCCTGAGAGTTTTCACCAGTATCAGAAAAGAATCACCCCTCAACTTGGGAACCATCATTCAAGCAACTACTGCTGAGTTTTAGCTAGGTATATCCTAGAATCATAATGATTGCCAAGGTTCATTGACGAATGGCCAATCATAGAGTAGATCACGAAAAGCAAATTTATAAATATATCTTTTATTATTTACCATCTCTTCAATTTAAGTTACCAGAAATAATTCTAAATATAGCAATTACTGCCAGCAGCATACATATTCACAGCCAGTAAGTTCCAAAATGCATACACATAAACAAGAATAGGCATGCCTAGCAGATAGATAATGTAAATTGTCCGACTTCCAAACAAAAGATTAACAATTTCAATTTGCTCAACATGGACCAAAAAAACTTCGTTATTTTTCAGTAAAATTGATGGACGGATTATTTCAAGTGAGTTGCTACATTGCCTTTATTGTAAGCCCGGCATTTTACATATATTTCTGTGCAATACAAAAAATGGTAGTATCCACGATGTTCATCGTATCCTTAATGAATGTCTCCATTCAACGATTAATACCTATACCTGAACTAGTTGGGAAAAGAATTCACCAAAGGAAACGGCTGTGATTGATCCAAGAGTTGGCATATACTGTTGTATAAAAGGGTATCCAGCGACTTCTAAATTACATTTGAGTAGTTTACTGCACACATGCAACTGAAGTTTGTAAATTTATCTCGAATATAATCAAACTGGATTTTCAATTCAAACTTTTCCAAGCAAAAGGAAAAAAAGACATGATTTCAGCTTTCTAACTCGCAGATCCTCCTACATCTGTGGAAACTATAAATGCACGTAATAAGACCTTATAATTTGTAAATCACAATAGATAAAGTTCATCAAATGGTGGCAAAAGGCGATTCATCCCGAGAGGACTAGATAAAGTTCATCAAAGAAAGAGAGAGAGATGTCTTTTATCCAGAATCATCTACGCAGCTAAACGACGTATTTAGGTCGCTCCCTCATTCACTATCGGTCTAAAGAATAAATGCTCAATTCTTCCTTCCTTTTTCCAGGCGAGACTAATAATTAGTCAGATTAGGGGATTTACCAGCTTTCATGGAGGCGTCAGCCTGCGCAATGTTCCTAGCCATGCCAGTAAGCAGCGCGATCCCGTGCTCCGCGGCGGCGATGGTGTTCGCGGTGGGCGCATTGACGACTAGACACCCGCTCTCCGTGGCGGCCGTGAGGTCGACATTGTCGATCCCGACGCCCGCCCGGCCGACCACCTTGAGCCGCCCCTTCGAGGCCTCGAACACCTCGAGCGTCACCTTCGTCCCGCTCCGCACGATCAGCGCGTCGCTCTGCGCCACCTTAGCGCGGAGCTCCTTGGGAGAGAGATTGTACGAGCAGTCCACTTCGGCGAAATCGCGGAGCAGGGCGAGCCCCGCCTCTCCGAGCTCCTCGGCCACAAGAACAATGGGACGGGAAGAGGCCGAAGCGACGACCATTAATCCCTGACCATGGCTCTTCCGTCCGAGGTCGGAGATCGTAGCCGCAGGGGCGCCGGCGACTCGGACACCGAGGAAGGGAGAAGACGAACGGGAGGTGGATAAGGATACGGAGGAGGAGATCGGAAGAATGGAAGGGGAGTTCGTCGCCATGGCCGGCGATCGGACGAGGGCTAGGGCGGCGGCAACGGAGGAAGCCATCGGCGAGAGCTCTTTGCGCTTTCTCACAGAACAAGCAACGTTGGGTTAGTAAAGCGGAGGACTTGTTTGCTTTAAATAACGAACTGGAGGTCGAAAATGGAAATTTGGCAGGCCCCGCACCGCATAGGAAACCATACAAACCCGTCTTTCTCGACCGTCCGATGTCCTTCGAAGTGGGGGACGAACGTCTCCAAAGTAAAGAAAGTGCTGGTACTTTCCTATGCGATCAAGGGAGGAAAGAAATGAGAACTATTCGTGCTGTAAATTCAGTTTAGAATGAGCGCATCCACCGTTGATCACGCGGAGCGTTCTCATCTTTCTTCCTCTCATTCTTCGATCTGTTGATTCGAACGGTCAAGATTTTTTCCATCTTTGAAATTAACGGAGATCTAGAGAATTTGAAAGCACGGTGAGTACCGAAACGAAGTTGTATAGCCGTGACTGGAGTAGCGTCGATTTCTCGTGCTCCCGCGAAAGCATCGAACCCTGCTGCGAAAATAACGCGATATCGTTTAATAAAATATACATTTTTATAAAAATAATTGAATATTAGAAATGAACTTAAAATAGACAGGTTTAATAATTAAATATTTTCATTTATTTTTGTTAAATATTTTTGTATGAAAAATAGGTCCTGAGAGTATAAAACTTGGTACTTGCTTAATCTTTAATTTTTATTTTTAATAACATTTTTTACCAGCTTTCCATTTTCACTTCTCCCTGACCTAGGCAATTATGGAGTCATTACCTTAGCGACCCTTCAAGACGGTCTCATATACTCTAAAACGAACCTAGATTATGGGCTCCCCATTCTAGAAATGTTTCGTTATCTTCTCCATTCATCCTTAGTTTTCTCCTAGTAAGTTATATAGCAATTAGCAAGTGTTAATGACTTTATGGGCCATCAAATTATTTAGTCTAGTAGTAAATACATAAATGGAAATTCTAAAATAATCACTAATAAATATCTCATTAATTACATAAATACAAATAGTTGCTGGCAAATTCACTTTAGAATAATCATGTATTATCCATCTCATATAATATTGCTGTCTGAATCCGATCGGATGGACAGCTGGGAATATAGATGACTGGACGGCTGAGAAAGACTGAGCTGGCGCATTGCGAGCCGAGGTGGCGGAGAGACGAGCTGAACTGGAATGGAGCTGAGTTGGCGAATGGGAGAATAGGAGAAGAGAGTGTCACACCTTGGTGACAGAGAAGGACTTTTCTCAGTCCGTCTGGTGCCTGAAAGCAATTGCGCAGACCAACAGAGCGTTAGTCACCAAGCAGGGGACGGTGTCCTCTTGTTTGGTACTCCGACGCCCAAGTCAGTAACGATTCCAACCGAACGAACAGTAGTAAGAACTTGTACGAGGTATTCAGGAATACGCTACTTTAAGAAATGTGCGTATGCGTACCTTACTTAACCTGCATGTCACAAGTATCAAGAACCCCTATTTATAGCTGGCTCTTCGTCATCTGGTACATGTGGTGACGTGTTTCAACCAATGACGAACTGCCACATGTGGCGCCGACCAATGGTGAGCTGCCACGTGAGCTCGAACGCCTGGCTGCA
>JBBPFP010000133.1:5181573-5197953 GCA_037974795.1 Kaempferia galanga | reverse complement strand
TGCCGAACTATCGGGCCTGTCTAGCCCTCCAGCCGGGATTCCGTCTGGCCCAACTCTCTGGTTGGCACTGCCCCTGTCGTGGCGGAGTAAGTTTGCCGTGGAAACCGATGGGATGAGCCCCGTCCTTAGGTCACGTCCTCCGGTACTCTGCCACGTGGCTCCACGCCGGACCATGTCAAATCATATGAGAAGTTGTCATATGAACTTAAGAGGAGGTTAAAATTTGACACGTCTGAATATGTCTTTCTTATGTTTTAATCATTTATACTAATGGTGCTTAGTTTGATTTATCTTCTAGATGCTAAAATTTTAAAAGATTAAAAATATAAAAGAAAAGATAATAATACATGCCACGATTTGTTGGTCTTCCAACCAAGTTACACCTCATTCCATTTAACTTTATTTAGATGCTATTTTAATAGCTTTTTTTATATAAAAAACGACAATAATGAAAATGATGATAAAGACTACCTTTTAATTTTTATCCGTTAATTTTGAACTCGAAATTATAAAAGGTTTCGTTTAGTGGACCAAACTATTTCTACCCATCAGCATAATTCTTGGCATATGTTCCATTGGTCCTCATGTAAAATACTATGAGATTGCAGAGCGCCATCATCTTCCAGTAGCTTCTATTCGCAAATCGTAAAGCTGTTTTGCGATTATCAAGGGTGGATGGTCGATGCCCGCATATCGGTTTCGTGGGGAAGGGCGCACGGGAGATTCGAGGTCTAGCTTTTCTTGCCCGTTTGTCTCGCTCAGTTGCTTGCCTGTCCGCACCGCTTCCGTCTGCTGCTTGTTCCTGCTGTTGCAGGACCAAGGGAGTATAAATACCAATAGAGAGGAAGAGGGGCGAAGAGTAGGGAGAGGTCGATCTCTTCCTACTTCCTATTCTCTCCCTCCCTTCGATCAGTGAACTGCGTTGGCTATGGCGGGGAACGATTGGATCAACAGCTACTTAGAGGCGATACTGGACGCCGGTCCTGGAATCGACGCCGCCAAGGCCTCTTCGTTGCTGCTGCGGGAGAGGGGGAGCTTTAGCCCCACCCGATACTTCGTGGAGGAGGTTATCACCGGCTTCGACGAGACAGATCTATACAAGACCTGGGTCCGGGTAATCATATTCAGCCCGATTATTTTTTTTTTCATAGGATATTGTTCTTCGATTCAAAGAAAAAGTGGTTTTATGGGGTGATAAATTTGATCTTGGTAGGCCGCGGCTATGAGGAGCCCGCAGGAGAGGAACACGAGGCTGGAGAACATGTGTTGGAGGATTTGGAATTTGGCTCGCAAGAAGAAGGAGGTGATAGCTATTTATTATTTTTTATTTATTTATTTACTTATTTTAGATTTGTAGTCCTAGGCTTTCTCCCAGATTTCTAGTCATATGGTCTTTTTTCGTGCTATTTTTTTGGAGAGAAATTTGGGGATTACTATCTGTCCCGAATTCTCGGATATGTATGCGGGTCAAATTTTAGGATGTCTCTTTAATCATTTTTAGGTGTTACTGCAGTTAACTGACGTTTGATTTGCTTGTTAATCGATTTCCTTTTTGTATTTATATCCGAAGGACAGGAGTAGGAAGTATTTCTGGTTTTTTCTTCAAATTAAAGATATTCCATGGGCTAGTCTTCATGAGGTCGAGTAAAGTTAATTGTAGAAATTTCTGCATCCTGTCAATCATAAACCTTATGTAGCCTAGTATTGCAAAAATAATGGCATCAAAAGGTTGCAGGAGGTTTTGTTTTGATCTTATGAAACAAAGTACTGCATTAATGTTGAAGGTAAACTATATCTGTTTTGTCATTAAAAATGAAACTATTTAAGCTTAATAGCATGTATTTGCAATGGGCTTATCTCTTATCTCTTATCTCTAATCTTTTTATTCATGGAGCCGTCATAATTAATGTGCTTTCCCTTAAGTTAATGGAATCAAATATTATAGCTTAAGTTTGGATCTACTGCAGAAAGTTGAATATGAATTAGTGGTTTGTGAAACTGACTACATTAATCATGGATATATGTTATATATGATCTCAATTTTTAGGCATATGCCATCAAGGATGCTAAGACACAAACCATGCAACAGTCTTAAGTATAAAATTTTTGTCAGAGCAAAATAACATATAACATACCTCTAACAAGCACACCCATAAAATCAGCTATTAACTTGACATGCACTCTTGAAATTGGAAGCAAGATAAAGAATCACTAAGAAAGCTAAGTAGGTGGACTGTAAATTCCATAGCATACATCTTACTCATCATAGAAAGAATAAAACTGAAGAAGCAAATATACCAATAAAAACATAAATTCGATTAGATAAAAATGGAATCTCACCATCCACACCATCCATGGATGCAAAAAGTTGCTGTAGATTTAATATCAAAGCTCAAATCTGCAAAACCCACATGTGATCTACTTCATTTGTGAGTTCGGTCTTGTTATCCCGTTTCCGAGATACCCAACTACATGGGTAGGGTTCACCGGGAGGCCCATTCAAGAAAACTATGAGCATGCGACAAAATGCAATGAGGAGGTTAGGGTTGACTACATAAAGCTTTGTAGAGACTATTAACATGTGGTGCCATGTGAAGCTGCAGTGGGAGTGAGGTATTCTTTTCTTCCTTCTCATTCTCAGATCTTCTTCCTCTTCTTTTCTTCCCTGTTTTTTCTTCACCTCCTTCTCATGGCCTTCAACATAGTGTATCAATATGTATGGCGACACCAACACCTCTTGTTCCACCCTGGGACAACTAGAAATGAGATTTCAAAGTTTGATATTAACTATTAAGTGTACATAGAGTTCAACAGAAAAATAAGAACCATGTAGTTGACACAAAAAAAAGTTAGACTCATGGATTCTTGTTGTAATAGTAAAATTATCTGACAATTGCAATCCAAATTAGGTGAAATTTACTGATGGATTTGTCTATTCTAGTGGAGGAATTCATTAGGTTATGTTTTTTTTTGTTGACACTTTACTTTCTTCTTTGGTATTGGAACTGAAAATTAACACAAATCCATTGGTGTTTTTCAATCATATCTGCCTGTTGAACGAATTTTTGATTTTGTCTGGTGTGATTTGAGGATTTTTTTTTTCCGTTTTAGTACATATGAAGGAAAAACAATGTTTCTGGTTGAATTTAGAATATACATGGCCATGATTTATGATTATATCGTGGAACCAATCTCTGTTTCTTTTTGATCTCCAAGAGTAGATTGAGGGAGAGGAAGCTCTTGGTATATCCAAACGCCGCCTTGAACGTGAAAGAGCTCGCCATGATGCAACTGCTGATATGTCTGAAGACCTTTCTGAAGGAGAAAAAGGAGATGCCAGTAATGATCTGTCTGCTCATGGTGATAGTAACAGAAGCAGAATGCCGAGGATTAGCTCTGCTGAAGCCGTTGAGGCCTGGGCAAGCCAGTACAAAGACAGAAAGTTATATATAGTGTTGATAAGGTAAGGACCAAGTTGCCAATTGCATGGGCGAAATTATTGGTATGCTCCCCTCTATACCATTCTTGTCTTCTATTTTGCAATCTTCATATGCTTATGAATGTAGAAGAATGACCATGATCATTGTCATTTATTAGTTTTAGAAGAAGCTCAGAATTCTTTGTACACCAATATTTATGGATCTGGACAGTTCTGAGGATTGGGATGGATGCAGGTTTTGAGGTTCAATCTGTTATGAAAAAATAACAAAAACATAAAGATATTAGAAATTGCAAACTAGATCAGCAGGTCAGAGTCGGCCTACTTTTTGATTCTGGTTTTGGGATTTGATCTGAAATAGACAGGGACCTGTTTTTGGTTAAACTAGTTGAACCAACCTAGGCTCACAGGACCAAGTTGGAACACGATCTTTTGCTTTTAGTTAACTATTATTCTTGATATGATTTGCTAGGGTAAGAAGTAAAAAATTTTGTGTTGAGCTTCTCTGATATTCACTAATTCTTAGAAGATACATTTATGGAACGGTAAGTAGAAGTATATGTCCAGATGATAAGCATAATTTGTTAACCATGCTCTGCAACAAAGTTGAGTAAAAAGATGCGAGGAAAAGTTTTCTAGTTTCAATTTATAAAAAAAGGTAACGTCCAATGATTGTACTTATAGAGGTTTTAAGTTGATGTTTATATCATGACTATTTGGGAAAGGATTACTGAATGAAATAAAATAAACATATGAGAAACATTTTGTTTTTGTTCCAATAAGGTTAAATATAATACTATTTATTTAATAGCACACTTAATTGAAAAATATAGAGAAAAGGAGGAACATACTATTTTTTTTTTTCTGAATAAAAGAACCTATGATAGAGTTTATAGACATTTATTTGGTTATTTTAAAAATCAAATAATATCTAATAATTATATTGATGAATCAAAGAATTTAAATGCTACTGTAGTTATTACTGTTGTAGCTACTAAGATTGTAATAAATGGTTTTCTTATGTAAACTAAATCATTGGAAATCTGTAGATACTTAAATCACATTTAATTATATTAATTGATATTTTCTAAAATTTTCTTCTACATCAATTCGACTTGTCTAACTATATAGAATCTATTTGTTTTTTAAGATTGTCTATACCATCTTTATTTATTTTCTCTCATTTTATCATTTAATTTTTCTACTAATGTTGCATAGTCATACTCATATACTAATTTACTAACTACTATTATTATTTTGGTTGCCCAGTACTTTGACCATTAATATATCCATTGTATGTAAAATACATAATGGACATGCTGCTAGAATTTATGTAATAACAAGGACTAAAGCTATAATTTAATGTCGTTTTAAGGAATGTGTTGCACTAATATTTAACGGCAACCATGTTAAATGGAATCATAATCTCTTGTTATATTATTGACACATTGACCATAATCTGGACCTGATCACTTTTAGTCTTTTAGTCTTCCAGAACCTATGGTTCAATATCTATATAGCACATTTGTTTGTTTGTGTGTATGTTATGGGCGGTAAGACAATGTCTTATCCATTTGCATTCTACTATTGTTTTCCCGTCTATGAGAAAACTTCTTTACCATGCAGCATTCATGGTCTCATACGGGGTGAAAATATGGAGCTTGGTCGTGATTCTGATACTGGTGGTCAGGTACATGTAGCTAATAGTTTTATCTTTAGGTTAGAGTATGATAAGTTCTAATTTTTTTCTTTCAAACATGAATATGATATTAGTCTTTCTCATCCCATATGTTTGCAATTGTGAGTAGGAAAAAGGAATTACTTGATGTGCTACTACCTCGCTGCCATTTCATCTTAATCTATTTCATCATATACTTAACTGCATGATCATTGCCAACTCTGCATTTCTTGATTCCATGTTACTTAAAATTCTGAAATTGTTGAATTATGCAAGCAGTTTGTGGGTTTTACTTCAATCCAGGGCTAGATAAGTGATCTGATTTATTCTGTGATACGTGTTTTAGGTGAAGTATGTTGTTGAACTTGCAAGAGCATTGGGTTCAATGCCAGGAGTTTACAGAGTTGATTTACTTACAAGGCAAATATCGGCGCCAGATGTTGATTGGAGCTATGGTGAACCAACAGAAATGCTGACCCCAAGAACCTCTAATATGCATGAGATGGGCGAGAGCAGTGGGTCATATATAATCCGCATTCCATTTGGACCAAAAGATAAATATATTCCTAAAGAACATTTGTGGCCACATATTCAAGAATTTGTTGATGGTGCACTTAGCCATGTTATGCAGATGTCAAAAGTCCTAGGGGAGCAAATTGGTGGGGGAAAGCCAGTATGGCCTGTTGTTATTCATGGGCATTATGCAGATGCAGGCGACTCTGCTGCTTTACTCTCTGGAGCATTAAATGTTCCTATGCTATTCACAGGCCACTCACTTGGGAGAGATAAATTAGAGCAACTACTGAAGCAAGGTCGACAGACAAGGGAAGAAATAAATGAAACTTACAAGATAATGCGGAGGATTGAGGCGGAGGAAATTTCTCTTGATGCTTCTGAAATTGTTATCACAAGTACAAGACAAGAGATAGAAGAACAGTGGCGCTTATATGATGGTTTTGATGTTATACTCGAGAGGAAACTGCGAGCCAGAATCAAGCGTGGTGTAAGCTGTTATGGTCGTTATATGCCTCGTATGGTTGTAAGTATTTTGCTTTATTTCTTTTCTTTCTTTGAAAATTAAATGTATGTCAGGCATTTAAGAAATATCTCTTAGCTGTTACACTATATTTGTTCACTTACTAAATAATTACTTGGGCTGTATAGGTATCTAATTGTAAGAACTGGGGGCCTAATTGTTAATATCAATCTTACAAGGTTTAAAATGTAATTTTACACTTGATGTAGTAAATATTGGTAGAAAGGACTATCGTGGGTCAAAAACTGCAAACATTCCCCATTAACTTCTATGGGCTTCAACTATCTGTTTGATGTGATTTTTAATTTTGAATAATGATATATGTATGTTAATTTCCAGGTTATCCCTCCAGGTATGGAATTTAAACATATTGCTTCACATGATGGTGATGCTGATGGTGAATCTGAAGGAAATGATGATAATCCAGCAAACCCTGATCCACCTATTTGGACTGAGGTCTCATACCCTTCGTACACTCTAGATTTTAGTTGTAGTGAATTCCTTCTAATATATGTATAAGGGGGAGGGTTATTTTTATACCATTCATTTATATGCTAAATGTGATTTATAAAAACTGTCAGATAATGCGGTTCTTTACAAATCCTCGAAAGCCTATGATTCTTGCACTCGCTAGGCCTGACCCCAAAAAGAACATTACTACTCTTGTGAAAGCATTTGGTGAATGCCGCCCACTAAGAGAGCTTGCAAATCTTGTATGTGGAAGTTTCTTCACTTCAATTAGAACTGTGTACTATCATTATTTGTTATAGATATCTGTCAACACTTTAATATTTGAGTTTCTATAAATTAATTCAAGTTTAATTTATGGATTGCAGACTCTTATAATGGGTAACCGTGAGGATATAGATGAAATGTCAAATACAAATTCGTCAGTTTTGACTACTGTTTTAAAGTTAATTGACAAGTATGATCTATATGGACAAGTGGCATATCCAAAACATCACAGGCAGTCAGATGTTCCTGAAATTTATCGTCTGGCAGCAAAAACAAAGGTATAATATCTGTTTTAAAACTAAAATATCAATTGTAATGCTTCTATTTTGTTGTGGAAAAACAGTGGGTTGCAACTTACAGCCAATAACTCTCCAATACCAAGCTAGTGGTTTGGATTTATGCGCTTGTAGAATGAGAGTCTTTTCAATTGTCTTTAGGGGGTATTTAGTAAGGAAAAGAAACGGAAGAAACAGAAGGGAAAGAAAATTTGAAGGATTCATGATGGCTTCTTCTGAAACAGTATTAAACCTATTCTTATTTCCTTGCAATTGTCCAACACAGTAAATTGTGAAAAGAGAATCTGTGATTAGTAGATTTTATTTCTTTCTGGACCACTACTCTAGCAGTCCTTGCCTTGACTTTCATCCTTCTGATTAGAGATTCCTTACATGTGGAATGCAATCCTTACTTTTTTACTTTTTGTTTTTATTTGTTGTAGCTTGGAAGTGTGTGTTCATTTCATTTGTAGTATGATGATCAGCAATATTACACACTTATTTTTTGGATTATATATTGTGTCAATTTGATCTTTGGGCCAGCTGATGGAAATGGTCCTTTTTATGTTTTTAAATCTTTCTTTATTCGTGATTAGTTATCCTTGCTCAGAATGATTAGTTCTCTAGGACTCTTCTACTGTTCCACATACCATTAGAGTTTTCAAGTGTCAAGATGTTTTACTTGGGACTTGGACTCTATTATTTGGTGCTGTTACTCAGTATATTTATCTTTGGGCTAAATGGATGGTTTTTATTTGTTCTATGGCTTTTGTGGTTGTCTTATTTTGTACCTTCTGTTTCCTGACTCCAATATCTAGCTATAGTTCACAGTTGGTATTAAATTACTGTAATTTTGACAGAGAATTCTATGACATAAAGGTTGATCTTGACTGCCTACTGGCTTGCCTCTTTTGCAGGGTGTTTTTATCAATCCAGCTTTTATCGAACCATTTGGCCTTACCCTGATAGAGGTTAGTTAGTGATTAGATTTTTTTTATTTCCTTCAGTGAACTTTTTATATTTTTGGGTTGTGCAGGCTGCAGCCAATGGTCTACCTATCGTGGCTACAAAAAATGGTGGCCCTGTTGATATACACAAGGTTTGCTCTTTGATTTCAGTATTTATTGTCTAAGATAGTCTGGCACACTGCATTTTTTATTTCTGCTCTGAAGTGGATCATCTAAGTTGAGTTGATTCCCAATTTTTTATAACCAATTGTGTTCCAGGTTCTTGACAATGGTATTCTTGTTGATCCCCATGATCAGCAAGCAATAGCTGATGCACTTTTCAAGCTTGTTTCAGACAAGCAATTATGGGCACGGTGTCGACAAAATGGCCTAAAGAATATTCACCAATTTTCCTGGCCAGAACATTGCAAAACGTATTTATCAAAAATTTTCTCATGCCGACCAAGGCATCCTCATTGGCGGCAGAGAGATGATGGCTTTGAAGATTCTGAACTGGATTCACCCAATGATTCCTTGAGAGATATCAAAGATCTATCATTAAACTTAAAACTTTCACTAGATGGCGAAAAACGTGAAGATAGTGGTACTGTTGGCAATACGACAGGTTCTGAAGATGATGCTGCTGCTAATGAGAAGAAGAATTTGGAGAATGCAGTTGCAAACTTATCGAAAAGTGTTTTAGGACCTGCACAGAAGGTTGCATCTTGTGAAAGAACTGAGCATAACTCTCATAAGCTTCCGTTGTTGAGGAGGAAACATGTTATTGTGATTGCAGTGGACTCTGTTATTGATGCAGATCTTATTTCAATAATAGAAAGTATTTTTGTGGCTTCAAGTGACAGTATGTCAGGTTCGATAGGTTTTATTCTGGCAACACATTTGACAATATCAGAGATACACAATCTCCTTACAACTAGAGGCATTGTTCCTACTGATTTTGATGCTTTTATCTGCAATAGTGGAAGTGATATTTACTATCCATCTTCAAATTCGGAGGATCTTATTTATCCTTCTGAGCTACCTTTTGCTCTTGACATAGACTATCATTCACAAATTGAGTATCGTTGGGGTGGAGAAGGGTTGAAAAAGACTTTAGTTCGATGGGCTGCTTCAGTTAATTCCCAAAATGGAGAAAAAGAAAAAATTGTTACTGAAGATGTGGAACGTTCCTCAACCTATTGCCATGCATTTAAAGTGAAGAACCCATCTCTGGTAAATCTTTATTTCCTAACTGTAAAAAGATCACTTTTTATGATTATCAAGTGATTTCTGATTATTCTACCCCAACGATTATTTCCTCAACCTATTGTCAAGTGATTTATGATTATTCTAGTTGAATCAACCTCAGGTTTTCCGTTTCTTCTCAAATATATGAAGGACAAAAATATAGAATCTCAAGAAAATGTCACAAATAATATTTGAAAAAATTGAATATTAGTGCATTAATTTGTTATTGGCAACAAACAAAATAATATTATGATGGGCTATTTCCCAAGACACCCTTTATTGAATTTTACCAAATGGTGCCCTCACTTTTAGCTAAACCGTAGATCATGCAGGCTGATTTTGAAATCAATTGGCATGGGAAAACTAATGTTAGAAGAGCCTCCCAAATGAAAACTTTAGGTGCAAAGAATGCAAACATATTATTTTGGAGTGACAATCTGACCGCAAGCTGATTTGCAATCTAGTCTACGGAAATCATTAAGAACAAACTTTGCAGGGATTTTTTAAATTGAAGGCCAAAAAAGAGGCAAAATTAGTGAGAGGCACTATTTGGTAATTTTCATTACTAGGGAGTGATTTGGTGGAACCAAATAGAAAGCAAGTGTTTTGGTAAACTATTATTAGACATGTTTTCTTAGCTGGAATAATTAGTGAAATTGAGTTTGTTCAAACTTATTCAGTGTTGCAACTTACATTGCAACTTTGTCTAATCTTTCTCTTGATTTATCACTTAGCCTCTCAAATTTTGCATGCAATGGACTGAGTAAAATCTAATTCCATGAGTTACAAAATGTAACTATACAACTTTGTCAATTGTTTGGCACATTGTTGATAATGCAGTTTTAATTGCTTGGTTGAAATAAGTATGGCTACACTACTCTGTAATTGCATAATTGCTTATTCTGAAAATTATTCACAGGTTCCTCCTGTTAAAGAGCTCCGGACGCAGATGAGAAACCAGGCCCTTCGTTGTCATATTCTTTATAGCCACGATGGTAGCAAGCTGAACGTCATTCCTGTACTAGCTTCTCGATCGCAAGCACTAAGGTGACATAGAAATGTTGACAAATCAGTTACTTTTCTCTTTGCTAGATTGGTTTTAAATTTCTGTCATCTGAGACTTGAGTGAGGTTTACAAATATTATACGTTGCTAAAAATGAGGAGAATATAATTTACTTCATAAATAATCCTTATCATGTTTCTGACTCTGTTCAGTCAGCATCAATACAGATCATCATGAGAATCAAGATTCAAAACCTGTTACCATTTAGGTTATCTTAGAACAAACTTTGACTACATATCTGGGATAGCACTCTGGAATATCTTTGGAAGACCGTTACTGGTGCCATACTTTTTAGTTTTTCTTTTCAATTACCTAGTGCAATTATGGATCTCATATTGTCTTTGCAAAGTGATGTTTGGATCATTGATTGTTAGTTGGCATCAGATTTCCCAGCCTCTGTGTTATCACCTAGAGTTTTAATGAGAATCACGACTCTCGTCAATTCTTCTGTCAAGATTTCCACTTTCAAATGAGTACTGCCATAGTCTTACCAGTGAGTTGAATATAAGCCAATAGCCTAGTAAAAAACAGCTCCAAAACATTGTACATATATTAACTCTAACTCTAAACTTGCTGAGATATAGCCTAATTTAACAGCAATCATATAAGTAAATGACAGAGATGGCCCTGATATATATTGTCAAGAATGTGAGTTTATAGTCTGTGTTTGTTTACTCGGATAGAAAATCACGAGGGGGAAGAGAAGGTTCACATAATTATATATGGGGATCCATCATTTCTATACATCCTTTCGTCAATTTTCCTCTCCCTCATTATCAAAGGATTGATCAAAACTGATTGCACCCGCTCCCTGTTAATCATCACTACTATTGGATTTGTCCCCTCGGGGCGGTGCGTGGTTAAGGCATGGGAGGTTGCCACATGAGGTCAAGAGGTCGAATTTCGGCGCGCCAGAGCATGCCTCCCCCATGTTTTAATCATTTACACTAACGGATAGTAGCCACCTGTGATTTACCTCCTCCGTGTTGGCCCAGGGACGGGTTGACGGGGGCACTGAGGGCGAGCGAATTGCCTTTTTGCCACATCACTACTATTGGATTTTAAATGGAGCCAACGCTAGTGCAAACCACTAGAGTGGCTCGTTCTTTTTTGTCAGTCTGTACAAAACTAGTTCTCCTGCACTTCAGTTATATTCAGTGCTACGAAGTCATCTTTCTTTTACTTTATTCTACAGGTATTTATTTGTTAGATGGGGCGTACGGCTCTCAAACATGGCTGTGTTTGTTGGTGAAAGTGGTGATACAGATTACGAAGGATTACTCGGCGGAGTGCATAAATCTGTAATACTGAAAGGTCCTTTCAACACGGTTCCAAGTGAGGTCCACTCCGCAAGAAGCTATCCACTGACTGATGTTGTGGCCTTTGACAACCCTCATAATAATATTCTTCGCATTGACGGTTATGTGGCAAGTGACATCAAATTTGCTCTAGAAAAACTGGGTATGCAGAAGTAACACTCCTCTCTGAGTCTGGAAACTGCGAGAGATCTGAGTTAATCAATAACGGACACATAATGTTGCAAATTTCTGGCAATATGTTCCTCGTTGGAAGTGTTTTTGAAATAAATATTGCCAGAGCTCAAAGCTTCTATCGCACGTAAAGTACAGTGATCTTATAAATACAAAGAGCAGTCTGCCTTGAGCGTTTGAACTGGCGTTTTTTTGGACTATGAAACTTTTTCAGGTTTCATTCATGGAGAACTCTCTGTTGATATTTCTGTGTTCATAAGAGGTTGTAACCTTGACTGGGCTACCGTCAAGCGTGACACAATGTTTGAGTTTCGAGAGGAAGATGGTTGAAATATTTTTTTATAGTCGCCAAGCATTTCCATGTAAAATGTGATCCTGCTTAAACTGGGAGGCAGTGAATCCATTAGCAATCAAATGTTGTTCTCTACTTTAGCTCCCCTGTTTCAGTTGATTGAGCAAACGTGTCGTTTTTTTTTTTGTAGGTGGTAGCTGCTATTAATACTTTTAAAACCAGCAGGTCAGACAACAAACTCAGGTATCTCCAAACTAAAGTCTAATTTTTCAACAAGATGCTAACTTAGCTTTAAAGTTGTTAAGCTTTTCTATTCAATGACAAAGTTGCTATTAATCAGTAACCATGTCTGATATGAACTGAAGTTAAAAGTGTTTAACTCATAATGAATTCATTAGTTAGTATATAACTCTTAATATAACCATTCTAATCATCCGCCATGTCATATCCCATGAATTGCTGTAAAAGCAGCACAAGAAACTTTCCCTATCAAAAATTTCATTTTCGCTGCGGCAAGACACCGAGTCCACCTCGGCAATAAGTAATCTTCCACAACTCCACATCATTTCCCCTATCATACTCTCTTATGTACTGGGGAATCTCAGCAAGATCAATCTGCTTGCCGACAAAGCCTGGTTGAAGTCCGTCGCCGCCTCCATAGTCTGCCTCATGTAAAATCAAGGCAAATTTGCAAAGATAATGTTGACACAAATGCAAAATGACCATATGTGAAGTTGTCGTCTGTACCTTCGCTCTTGAAATAGACCCGGAAGCGAGAATAACCATTAGCAACGACATCGAGTTCATCTAAGCTGAAGTTATATCTCTTCTCCAAAGCCAGGTACAAGGTCTATATAATTAAGATGCATAAAATCTCCAACTTAGAAGTGCAATTGCCTTCTTTATAATGTCTGGTTATAAGACTACCTTGTGGGAACCTCTAGCCATTATCTTCTCTGCCATGCTGAAGAAAGAGTCAGTTAGCTCATCGCTGTAGATAACATCAGCTGCCAATAGAACCGTAGCGCTTTCGACCTCCTCGATCTCCTCAGGGCTCCACATGTATCTTTTATTCGGGGACTTAGAGTAGTCAGGAGAATGTATAATTGTGGCAAAGTCATGAAGAACAGCAACTGAAACTTGTGAGAATAATCTTTCAGCGAGACAGAGAGAATGAACTCCTTGATTACCTAGAACGAGCCGAAGAATCAGTTGTCGCATTGGGAGGCCACGAATCCATCCAATCGAGCTCCCTCACACGGACGTTATCCTTACATCTAAGCATACCCGAGTTGACATGAGTATTAGCATCACAGTTGTTTAGGATATGAACACCTTTATCTGCGAGGGGGAAAATAAAAACTTACCTAGAAAAAAGTAAGAAGAAATGAAGTTGGAGTAAAACTTACAGCATCTTTTATTGAGACAATCGAACTAAAGATGAGATTTCACTAAATAAGGATTACAAATGGTCACTTAGAACTTTATGTAATGAGCAAAGTAAATAACAAATGAGGCACCTGTTATGAAGACTTTCTTAGCAACCCTTGAGAGCGCGATGCCAACCAAACCTGGCCGACCCGATAGGTTTCGATAAAAAAAACACACCAACAGAACCAACAAAGTCTAGACCTCCACAACAAAATTGAACATATAGGACTAGGAATCTACTGGGATACCTGTTCCAGCACCGAGTTCTACTCCGACGATGTCATTGAAGTAAGATGAGGTATAACTTTTATGCAAAACGAAATCGGTTAGTACCAGTGCTGCCTTCCAAACCTGAAAGCAACAGAAGAAATTAACCAATTAAGGTAGGCACAAAGCTAGCAATGGATGAAATTCCACAACTGAGTATTACTTGGAGTCCAACTTCAAGAAGTGAAGAGGTAATAGAATGTTGGATACTTAAACCAAAACTCAAGCATCCATCTGCAAATAAACCACACTGAAGTATAGAACAACATGGAAAAGTTTTTTTTGGAAAAAGAGAGGAATAGAAAATCGAAGATATAGTCATTCATGAGTAGATAAGTTAGTTGTTAAGCAATAGCATGATGCAACATAAGCAGCTTACACTTACTATTAGGATTCTCCCGACGAGTCAGAACAAGATCGCCATCTTTATCCAAGCATAGAAGATGTTCATGAGAATCATGATGCACAACTGAGCATCATCATCATCACAATCAGATACGTTAGCATGTGCCAAACTAGTTCCTACGAATTGAACTTATTGCCTCAAGACTTACAGGAACAGCAATTCTCCCCATTCTGAGCACAGTCACAGCCATCGTCCGAGCGAAGTGTTGCCCTAGAAGATGCTCCCTTTTGAAGTCGACCACCATGACCTTAAGTTATGAGAAAATTCCAATGATCAAGTTCGATCGCTAAAGATGCTGTATCAAGAAAAAAAATAGTACAGCCAACTGATTTCAGATCCAAAACAGAACGTCTCCACAAATCCTACAACTTTCTCGGGAAACTCGGAGGTTGAATCATCCGGACAGACCTAATCGGGCAAGACGACCAAAGAAACGAACGGCGACGTGCAGATCACACAGAGAAATCGACGGAAAACTCAACGATTATAAGGAAAATCGAGCGTGAGGCGTAAGAAGTTTAGGAAAGAAGATGCGGAGAGGCCGTCGGTCGGATTACGAGTAGGGGGGAGCGAGACGGTGAAGTGAGAGATGTAGAGGCCGGAAACATGCGGCGGGCAGCCGAGATGCACTTCGCTCATCACCTGCTCCTCTCCGTCCCGGTTCGCCATGGCCGAGGGAGAGGAGAGCGTCGGAATCCGCAAGGGCTGAAATACAGTGGCAAATAGAGGAGAAATTTTCATTTTGCCTTAGAGACTTTCTGCTGTTCTAAAATACCCCCTTTCTTTAGAAATATACACATTTATATATATGGGTGGCAAAAGGCGACTTCGCTCGCCCCAGCGCCCCGTCAATCCGTCTTAGGGCTTATAAGGAGGAGGTAAATCACGGATGACTACTAGTACTTAGAATAGTGACTAGTACATAAGGGAAGCATTTACCTCAGCTATGCCGAGATTTGAATCCCAGATTTCATTGGTGGCAACACCTTATGTGTTAGCCACTAGACGATCCGGAGGGGACTACACATTTATATATATCAATCTTTAATTTCAACGCCCTTTTAATTTCAACATTATCATTTATTTTTTTACTAAATATTATTAAAATGTTTACTGTCATTGTTTTATTTTGTTCTCACACACTTCAACAAGTGTTCCTAGGAAATAAAAAACAGATGAATCAAATACTTATAAAATTGTGAAGTACAGCGCCATGATAATGAGCCATATATAATATATATGATTTTATTATTTTATGATTATTTACAATGTGATTAAAAAAATATTTCAAATTATTTTCATTATAATATAATACAAAATCATTTTAATGTGACCTAAATTTTATGTAAGATAATATTATAATCCTCTAGTAAAATCCTAATACAGAATGTTAATTAAAATTTAAATTCAAAACAAATTGAATCCTATAGCCCAAAGGTTTGGATGATGTACAATCAACTACGTTATCGATAATACTAGACTATTCGTGCTCATAATTTATCTATTTATATCTTATTGTGAAAGTAAAAATTGATAATACTGGGCTATTTAAGCAGAGCAATATCATTTCTTTTACTTTAATATATCATAAATCAAGAAAAAAATGATAATGAAAAAGAATCTCAGTGTCTTGACAAGCACAAGCTGTTAGATGAAATTTCTAAGTCACTGCATATTCCAATTTCTTCAATGTTTGATGAAATTATTAGGATGTAAAAGATGTTAATGCTCGCACCAGATGTCTCTCCAATGTTCAGCCCAAGACTCTGAGAAAGGGAGATAAACTACGGTACTGAGGAGGAACTTATTCTCTAAGTAAATAAATAATTTGAACCTTATTCTTCTGATACAAATCGATCATCTAAGTATCAACTCAACTATACTTCGGCAAACTTTGAGATTTAAGATTTAAAATTTAGGAACGATCAAATTGCTAAGTAACTCCTGGTACGGCGACAAACAAGAGCTTGAGCCAGCAGCCCGTGCTAACTTTGGCGCGGATCCTCTGATCCATGAATCCCTGAACCGCTCCTGGTCCAGTGATTCGCGGCCGTAGGATCGGGCGCTCAGCT
>JBBPFP010000133.1:5104115-5121842 GCA_037974795.1 Kaempferia galanga | reverse complement strand
TATTTATTTATATTTCCCTTTTGCTTTTACGGGAAGGCTGTGCTCCGCCGGGAGGTTCTCCAGCAATCCCTCTCTTGAGCGACGATGGAGGCGGACGGCGGTGCGGCGCCATCGCAAGGGCAACTGGCTCCGCCTGCAGTGGAGGCGGTGGCCCCGCCGAAGGTCGAGAGGCTCAACCCAGTGGTTCA
The DNA here is from genome assembly GCA_037974795.1 of Kaempferia galanga. Lineage (NCBI taxonomy): Eukaryota > Viridiplantae > Streptophyta > Magnoliopsida > Zingiberales > Zingiberaceae > Kaempferia > Kaempferia galanga. The sequence continues at coordinate 5,121,654 of JBBPFP010000133.1, read as the reverse complement.
GCAGCAGCTAAACCTAGAGTCAGTCAAGACCCGCGCGCTGGGACTCTACAAGACTATCTCTCACATCCTCGAAGATTTCGAAGCTTTCGCTCGCTCCAATACCACCCCCAAATGGCATGTATTTTCATTTTCCGTCGCTATGAACTTCTCTTCCTTTCTAGGGTTTCGTGTCCGGTGATTTTCCCCCCTACGACGTTTGATCCTCTGTTTTCGGTTGAAGGCAACTGCACTAAGTACTCTTTCCCGTGAAGAGGTTCACGGTACGGATGCGTGAATGACAAGTCCGGTTAATCTGTTTCGAAACTCCAACTGAGGTTTATTTTTCCGAAGTGTTGCGATTTCAAGCTCTCGTGCCCTAGCCTTTTCCGATCAAGTTATCTGAGAATGATGATACGGAATCTTACACAATTTTTGGGGCAAGGGAAGAGTATCGTCCCATGTAGAACAAAGTATTGATGATCATTCACGTTATGGGATATGCTGGTTTCTGTGCACATTTTCATCCGCGAGAAGATTTTTTTTCCTTGAAGGAATTTGGTGATTCATAGATATATCTGCCTGCTTTAGTATTAGTTCCGTAGGCATCTAAATTAGCATTCTTTAAGTATCTATTGGAGGCAGTTTTCACTGGTAGTTTGCTTGGATCACAGAGAAAGAAAAAAAATCCTATGATTCTCCAATCGCATAGCAATGGTTAAACACACTTTTGATGTGATAAACGAGCTTCTACATTGCAGGCAAGATGCACTTGGGCAATTTTCAATGGTGAGTATGGAACTCTTCAACATAGTGGAAGACATTAAGAATGTATCTAAGGCATTTGTGGTCTACCCAAGAAATGTAAATGCCGAGAATGCAACAAGTAAGACAGTATGAACTATCCTTTTCCTTTTTTCTCCTATATAAACTAAATCTTTAAATGTTATTTCCCAAGGTTTAAAAGATTTTAGAAATTCATTTTTTAGTAAATTATTTTTCATGTTTATTACCTATATGATGCCACGAACTAGACTGTTGATTCCTTGACTTTTATGGTATGATGAAAAAATGTAATTATTGAGATTGATAAAATGACTTCTTTTTCATAGTAACAATAGAACCCCCTTATCATGTGTTAGAAATTCCAAGCCAAATTCAGAAAGATATTTTTCTTTGCTTGTAGATCCTAAACAATAAAAGTTTACCTGAGTCCTGTTTCTCAACAAGCTAACCTAGTGATATAGAAAAATAAAGTGACTGAGGGTGGCATGAGAAGGTACCGTAATGCACATGTCAAAAGTGGGAGATATTGAGACTTGGGAGCAATTGCTAAGTCATATTTTGTTTCATCTGTTGAAAAGGTAAAATCACATATCTAAGCATGGTTTCAAATGCAATCTAGAGTCTTATATTGACTCCTCAACAGTGATTCATTCAGAAATAAACCTAACACTTACCTTTTTTAATTATTTCTCTTATATATTTCATAATCTAAAATATCCCTCAATTTTACCTTTTGCAACTTTTTGCTGAAACTCTGGTTGAGTATCGTCCAATTATTGATGACTTATGATAAATCATCTCAGTATTACCTGTGATGCTGTCATCAAAGTTGTTACCAGAGATGGAAGCAGAGGATACTACAAAAAGGGAGCAATTATTACTTGGGATATCTGGTCTCCCTGTACACATGCAAATTGAGAAGTTGAAGGTAATCTAAGGATATAAGTAGAGAAACAATTACTGTTTCTATTCCAATTGTATGCCTGCACTGCTCTTGTCTAAACAATTAGCTGCTGGAATCTAACAGACTAGAATTGATATGATTGGAGCAGCTTGTGAGGCTGCAGAGAAAGTCATATCTGATTGTCGTAAAGCTTATGGACTGGGATCACGTCAAGGACCAACACTTGTTCCAACCTTGGATAAGGTACAAGCTGCAAAAATTCAGGAGCAGGAGAATCTACTCAGAGCAGCGGTTAATTTTGGTGAAGGTGCTTATGTATCATTACTCTTTACTGGGAGAGTTTCTAACTGAATTTACAAGACACAAGTTATTATGCTGTGACCTATCCATGCTTTCCTACTTTACATTTATCTGATTTAAATAATCTCTTCAGGTTTCAGGATTCCCATTGATCAGCGGCAACTTCCTACTTCTCTTCCTAGCCATTTGGCAGATGTTCTTTCGTTTGGTGATGGTGCACAAAATTTGGGTGATAATGCTGGTATTTGACATTAGCAATTGTTATTTCAAACATAGTTTTGGTTCTTGATTACCATATGCAAGATATGTTCTTAGGATTTGTTGCTGTGGTTTACATTGTGGGATGTCCTTAAGTTTGTGATATGTTTGTAAATGCAATAAATTATGAACTAATGTTTAAGCATACTTATTTACTGTTGCCATGTAGGTGCTTACGGGAAAAACACATCCTCGTTTTCATCTAACCAAGGAGTACTGCAGGTCATTACCCTGAGAACTTGGACAAATTGTGTTTCTGTATTTCTTAAATCCATCTAATTATTGTCTTGATATCCTTCAAGTTGCATACATTGCTCTCTTATGTTATGCACACACTTATTTTATATACAACATAGTTTTTTGAGTTGAAATAGACACTTGAATTTAGACAGGAGAATAACAAAGAACATGCAAGTAGGAAGAAGTAATATATGATAATTGGAGAACAAGGTAAACTTAAAATTTTAAAAACTCAAAAACTTCATTGAGAACTTGTCATACCACTATATTTAAGATCTTTGACATATAAAAACAGACAAAATTGTGCTAATAACTTAGTATTAAGAGTTTCTTTTACTTTTGGGCTCATATTAAAAATTTATGAAAGAACTAGACATACTTTAATGACTTGACATCTCTAAATCAATACGCATTCTATTGGGGTCCAAATTTAAAAATTAACCTCACTGTGTGAGTTTGAAATCTCTTTGGATTGTTGGTTTGACAAGTTGTCATTATTGGATCAGTGGTGATTATGCAGACAATTTAGGTAGCTAAACATTGACATTAATTGTCCATTCGTGAACCAAGTTTATCAGCTTATCTCTATTCTTGAACCAAGGACATAGCCACTTTAACTTCTAATATATTTTGGGCGATTCGTAAGAGAGGTACTAGATGGTCAATGGTATGGTGGGTCTTGTCCCATGTTAATATTTAAGATCTAGGGTTTCTAAGATGAATTCTAAATACATTCAAATATCCCAAATAATCCAATATAATATTTTCATTTTCCCATACTTAAATATGGTATCACAGTATGCCTTTTAAGTTAGGGCGTTCAAGTATCCCATATAATTCAATGTAATGTTTTTATTTCCCCAAGCTTAACATGGTATCAGAGCATGTTTTTTTAAGTTGGGGTGTCCCAAAGAAGAATACTCCCTTGGGGGTGGCCTCCATCAACCTCCTCTCAACCTCATGATCTCCTTGTGACTGCTAAGCTCTACTCTAGAGACTCTTCTGCCCCACATTAGCCTTATTATAAGCTTTCTCTAAAGCACTGGCATCTTGCTTATCCCCAAGCATTTGCCCGCATTCAGCTCATCTTTTAAGCATCATATCCAGCTTGTCTTTAGAAAAAAACTAGGTTATTAAATTCCTGGTTTCCCATCCACCACATGCACCATTCACTGTTCTTCAAGCACTTCTCCATCCCATTGAGGATATATAGGATGAATTGACAACCCAAAAATCTAGTTAGTCTGCAACTCTCTCAGCTTGAATGTTTGGTTTATTTCTCCTTTGCTAGTTTTTTTTCTAGACATCATCTTCCAATGTTGCTCTCGCCTCCTACCTTAATTCTTTCCTTGTTTCCAGCAGTTGCAGCTTGTCTCTCTTCCCAGATATATGTTTTAATATTTAGATCTAGAATCATTTTGTTTTCAACTTCTTTCTTACATGCCATTTCTGATGTGAGCTGGTTGCAGACTCCTGGAGGACAGTTGATTGGAAGATCTGTTCCATCACCATCCAATGCTGTTGCCTTTGATAATGCTTCAACACCTCCGATGGCATATGCTAATTCACCTAGATCTGGTACAAACATTATGAATACTCCGTCGCCACAGCAGCAGGTACAACAGCAGCAACAACAGAGACAGAAGATTATGCAATTACCACATCAACAGCTTCTAGTGCAACAGCAGCTGCGTCAATCTTCAGCTGCAGGGGTACTGGGGCAGGTATTTAACAATTTTTGTTCACTCACTGCTAAGTTCTGTTAGTTTCCTTTCTAGTTAGGTTTTTTATATCTAAAAAATGATAAATAGATCCTTTCTTGCGCGGTCATCCTTCTTATGGGCCTTGATCGAACCAATCTCCATGTCTACGTTTACTAGATGCCATGAATCTTTCTAGATAATCCGAACACAACCTGAAAACCTTATATTGAAACCCAGATAATCCGACCAATTCAAATAACCCAATTAAAAAAGACTTTTTTTTGCTATTCCCTATAATTATTCACTTTTATCTTAATACTTCTTCATTATCATACTAATATCTTAATTTTCAAAATAAAATTTGATTTAACCCAAACAAAAGTCCACTAAACCCTAAATTCAGGCTAACCGGGTCAACCTGAACCCAATCCAATCCTAACGCAACCCAACCCCCCACACCCGAACCTGACCCGAATCCGAAAAACCCCAACCCGAACTTTATAACTCAGGTCGGGTTCATTTTTGACACCCCTACCTTTTATGATAGTTTTAAACCATTTGTTGGTCAAGTTGCTGAAAAATGACATTTGTGCATAGCATACACATTGCATAGTTAAACAGTCAAAGTGTCTGGAAGATAGTTTACACATGATAAGAGTGGTACAACTAACAATGGATAAGAAAACATCATACTCACACCAATATGTAATATTTCAACAAAATACCTAACGACTAATATAGCAATATGGAACTATATTATTTATTTTACCCCTCTCTCAAATTGGATCAAAGATACTATCCATCCCTAGCATGTTACACTAACAGAGAAAAGTAGCCTCAGAAATAGAAGAAAAAAAATAGATTTTTGTAGATATCAATCATGTCACACATGGAAAAGATGTTTTGATGGAATTTCATTTCATGTCAAAAGTTCCATTTCTTAGTTGTCATTTGTGTCTAAAACTTTATACCTTTATTCAGGGTGTGATGTCTCAACTACATGATTTAACAGGTCAAACTCAGCAAAAGCTGCAACAGGTGCACTTAGTGATACTTGTTCTCATTTATGTTTGTTTTGTTGATGTAAATAGTTGGAAGTTGGCATAATGCAAAAAAATTTTCATCTCTACATTGCTGGACAGCATCAAATGTCATATTCTCAGCCTATGTTGCAGCAGCAATTTCAGAATCGCCAATTGCAAACATCACACATGCCCCATAATATTGCACAGAATCAAATCAACCAAGGAAGCCAGCTGAGGAGCCACATAAACCAGTTCTCTGGATCTGCAAACAGTGCTTTATTCAATGCTGCCCAAAGTTCACCAAACTCTCAAATGGTTAGTTATCCTCCACAAGCATAATATCTGTTGTGATATTGCTCCTCTTATTTTGGAGGTTTATCTAATCGCTATCTAGTTGCATTGTGAGCTCAATGTTCTCAAACAAATGTGCTCTTTTTAAATATATATTACTCTATATATATGTGGATGTATGTATACATTTCCTTAATAATGTTATGGAGTCAAAACTTTGTGTGTTAGAATGGCAAGATTTTGATGAGGGCAAGTGTTGATCCACAATGTTAAGGTTGATCCATTGCTACCTGAATGACAAGGTTCAAGCATGCAAAGATGGATCAAGTGGAAGTCTAGTTTGGACTGTAGAATTAGTATTATGAGCTTACTTGAGTCTGCAGTTGAGTGGTATTTTTTTTCATTTGCTGTATATGTGAGAATAGTGAAGTTCTGTTTTAATGTGGAAGCAGCACGTTTAAGAAAGGATCGTCTGTAATCTGTTTGCAAGTCAAAACTATCTTCTCTTCGCTATCTCTTTGGACCTTGAATATTTTTTAGGGGTTAGTTGCTAAATTTAGCATGAACTTTTGATATTGTAGTGAATCTTGCCTTAACTTCCAATTTTAACAAATCCATGCACATGTGTCTAATTTTAAAACTAAATTACACATTATCAAAGTAACACAATATATGATATTTTAAATTTCTTTAAATCAGTTAATAAATTAGTAAATGATATATTTGATAGTTAGAGTAACAAAAATCTGTTTCAATTAAATAATCTATAGATTAATATTTTTATTGTTCTAAAGTTCTTATAAAAATATTATGTAATTTGGTATTTAATGTGTTAAACTAATAATGTGCTAGATCCATTGTAGGATTGAAATTTTATACATAGTCATGCTAAACTCCTTAAATCTTCAAATGTCTGTCCTAGATTTAGCAGATATCCTTATTTCGTAATAACTCTCTTTGCCAGCCATCTTCATCCATGAGACTTAAGGATCATAACCCTCCAACTATACTAACACTCCTAGTTCTTGATATCTCAACACCTAGTCCTCTCCTTAATCACATGTTCGGTTCAATCAAGTCTCCAACTGCTCCTCACTTATGACCAACAATGTTATTCTATATGCAAGGGCTAAATTCAGCATTAGTATGTCTTCCTTCAAGGAGAGAAGAGTCTCTCTGTTGAGTTAGCAGAGAATTCAAAGTTCAAAAAGTTCACAAGTTTCTCATTTAATTTTCTCTCTAGGTTGACTGGACTTATGTTCGATTCAATTTGCTCAATAAATCATTGGCAATCCTCAACTTTAACACACGGTTCTAAGCAAACAACCCATCACTATCAGCTTACCCACACCGTTCAAATACCATATCGTGTCAATTGACATCAGTGAAATTTATCATGCTGCTTGCCGCCTGATATGTGATAACTTCCAAGACCACGAAACATCATTCCCCCATAGCATGCGACTATGTTTTTTTTCCTATCCTCTGCATGCGACGAGGATGACAATCAAAATGTTGAAACAACAATTTGAAATGATGAAATGCTTGAATGACGACATCGTCACTCTCACACTTTATAATGGTGGTGTCACTAATGGACTTCATTGTTGCGGTGTCACTCACAGATGTCATTCTATGACACCGACCAATTCGATTTCTCTTTAAGTGACTGATCAAATGGTTAGTGATTTCAAGGGTAGGTCCTCATCTCCCCTCCGTCTCTTCTTAATCTGCTTCCTCTTTGCCTATTCCTTCTCTTATTGCTAGCTTAGTTGTATATAAGTCTTAAACTAAAACTCAAATTTGTCATGTCTAAGATATGTTAATCAAATATCGATTGTGCTTTTTGTGTAATGATGATCAGTCACTAGTCCTTGGTATATTTTAAATTTGCGTAGTCATAGAAAATTTATGTTTTTTCCTGTACCATGTTGCAAATAGTGCATAATGTTCTCGGTGAGGATGGTAGAAATTACCTTGCTGGTCAAAATTATCTATTAATTGCTAATGGAGGAAGAACATAGCTGGAACACTAAGGTTGCAGTTTTGTTATTAAATTTACTAGGTCCAGAAATCCCAATTTGAAAGTTTGGAATGCCCAGGTTGGATCATTTTCTACTTAGATTTACAAGAAAAAACTGACTCCAACCTAGTCATCAAAGTTGAGAAGGAATACCATTATTCTCGTACTAACACTCATTTAACTTAGATATAAGTTAAAAGTAATTCCTAAATTGTCTGTTGTCTTTATTTGTTTCAGATTACAAATATGTCAACTTCAATGCAATCTCAGTCACTTTTGCCACGGATGCAGGTATTTGATTTGCACAACTGTCCACCTTAAGACACTTGATGTTTAAATTTTATTTTATTTTTTGTTATATCTGCAAGTTGTCTTTAATTTGTTGGTATTGAAGGATATTCTAATGAAATGCAAAAACTAAAATTTGGTTGACATGGTCATGCAATTCTAGCATATAAAATTATGTAACACTCACAGTCCTTGATTGGATTTACGGTCAAGCTATGAGTTGGAACTTGGAACTAAGGGGGTGTTGGATCGGGTCTATATCCCTATTGTTTCTACCAGAATGCAGATTTCAGTAAAAAAGAGAAATCAATTGGATTTGGGCTTTGACGTGTTTCATATCTTGATGAATCAAGACAAATGCTTTGTAGACGATTTAACATAGATTTTGTAGATAATATATCATTTCTTCTGATGAGAAGCCTCTACTAATGCTCAATGCCCGGTAGATAATAAGATCATTCTTGTAATAAGGAGACCCTGCTAATGCCAAAATGAATGTTGGGCTCAAGCAAGATTTTCCAGCTGAAATGATATGTCAAATACCATTATGCTTTCAGTTGATGAACCTGACTATCTGAGCCTATTAAAATTTACTAGTGTCAGTTGCACTGCATAATAAATTGTTGTAGATCCTAACAAGAATTTTCTTTTCCTAGAAGGCAATGACAAGCCATTTATAGATTGACTTATGAGGTATGAGAGAGATCTGAAAAATTGTGTGAATTAATGTGAAAATGTCCAAGAAGATATAAAGAGGAAAAGAGCGTGGGAGTGGTTCAAACTAAGACAAATTAGTTCTTTGAATTCCCAAAGCAGTTACCTGTAATTAGAATCACTGTTCTGTGATCAAGTTACCTAGCTCTAAATGGGGTTGCCTTGGTTTAGTACCAAACCAAATATTCTGGCTGCACCAATCATAGGTGTAATGGATTGATCCATGTCATTTCATTAGCACAGACTTGGTTGCTTAGAACTTCATTTAACAGGTGTCTGCCATATGGGTTGATCATCATGGATAGAATTCTTAATTTGTATTTGGAATCCACTGTTAGTTTTTATAACAGTTATAGCTGCCAACTGTTCCATGCTTGGCTAGTTTGCATAACATGTAACATCCATCTTCTCGGCCTTTACTTTCTTGCGACTTGTCTTAAGAATAAGTTTTCACACATCTGGTAACAGAGTAACATAATACCATTTTGATTTAATCATTATATATTTAACTGCTACTAGTTTGCACATGTTAGAACTTTTTTTTTTTTTACTTAATTTGTACCTTAATAAGGTTTCACACTCAATCTGATAAAAAAAGGTTTTGTCTGCTACATATTTGATTAAAACTTTATTTTAATTCTTTATATTTCTTTTAATTTCAAACATCTCTCTCTCTCTCTCTCTCTCTTTTCTGTTTATTGCTCTCTTTTTGTCGTGTAATTTCCTTCTTCATTTGCTCTTCTTTTGCTGCTCTGTTTTGTAATTTTCTCCTCTTCTTTGCTACTTTTCTTTTCTTCCTATCCATCCTCTTTCTTTACTTCTCTCCTTGCCTCTGCTTCTTCTATATCATTTGGTATCTACTTGTACATATAGTATCCTGGTTGGTATCAGTAAATTACAATTCCATTCACTGGCTGCTATTTGGTACAGATTGATACTTCAAACTAACGTTAATAGAAGAAATTTTAGGCTTTTGTTTATTCCTGCTAAATTGTGCCTGGTGTTGATCAATGAATTTTTGATTTATGGATATATCACAGATGGCAATTATGAAGCTTTACTATACAGTGATAGACTTAACTAGCTGCAATTTAATGTATTGCTCTTATTAATCCTAATTACAAACTAGTTAGATGTACAGCTTATTTCACACTATATTTGGTGTTCGGTCAAGTATATTATGTTGAGTGGAAAATTCATATCAATACATGATGCTTTTCTTGTTATGCTCACTTTTCTCGGTTGGTTTCTCTGGGTCGTTAGCCTTTTCAGAAGGTAGACTACTTTAGCTGCGTTCATGTTTATTTTATAATCAGTCTACAATCAATAATGCCACCTAGTATAGGATCATTTTCTTCATTATACTTTCTTGTTCTATATTTCTAGTTCACTGGAGTGCACACACAAAGGAATCATCCATCCCAGATGCTTAATGATCAGTGTAAGTTTTATATCCTTTGCCTTTGATTAAAATGTAAAAAGAACATAGTACTTAAGTTCTATTTAATTTTCTGGGTAATTTTCCCCTTGTTTGTCACTGAAGTAACAAATGCTGGCTTTTCCATTTTGAAAGTTGAGGAACTAATTAGAATATTGTTGGATGATGTTGTTTGGAATGTAGTGACAGTGCTATTCAATCAATGCATAATCGGAGATGTATTCTAAGCTAATAACATCATCACATAGTTCTTAAGATAAAGGGATGAGTTGCTAATAACATCATCACTAGTAATCAACCCCCGGGGCAAGGGTTTAGTTGGCTAGTATTGGGGCATAGTTGCTACCGTAGGGCAAGGGTTTAAATTTCGGCAAAGCCGAGGAAAAAATACCATCCCCTGGTCAACTACAGCTTCTCGATTACCTCTTCATAGATGGTCGTGGGGCCGACCGTGTGGGACCACTGGGTGGTGGATTTCACCTTTTCTTTTTTTGCTACCATAAGATAAAAAAGTAACTCCGTCTTATCAATCAAGGGATAAATTTCATTATGTGCGGAAGTTGACAGTAAATACAGAATTATATATAAAAATGGATATCAAGAATAAGTATCTGATGGGCAGGTTGGCAGTAAGATAATAAAATTGGGACTACTAGTGAATCATCTAAAAACTGAACAAATAAAAAGCTGGCTTTCTACTTGTAGAAGGAAATGTGTTGGGAGAAAGAAATGCCTCAGTGCCCTTTCCCTTAGATTCCTTGGGGGAAACAGTGAAGTGGCAGGGGAAAGATTTCCCTCGCCGTACCATATTTGGCCTTTCCCAAATTGGGTGAAAACACTGATGTGGGGCAACAGTTCCATATAAAAATAAGACTTTTCTTTTTTTAATCTTGTCTGATTTCACTGTCTTTATGTTTTTAACAAATTGATTTTAGAAACCTAAGTTTTCCTCTCATTTTTCTTTCCTGTAAAGAAACACAGTGAGAAAGGAAACACTCCTTGATACTTTCTTCTGAGTAAATACAAATTAAGCATTTTGTGATCCTTTCCCTATAATTTTTTGTTTCTATATTTCACTTCTTTACCCTTTTTCACAGCTGTTTTCCTCCCTTATAGGAAGCACAGCCTTAGTAAATATATCCTGCATCATCATCAATCATGTTAGTCCCAACTATCTATTGTGTCATTAATCAATATGAGTCTTAGCCAAGCATAATGTAAAATTTATTTATTTATCATATATCATTGGGTGGAAGTCATAAAAAATGTTTAATGAGAGGAATGAACTATGAAGAGATTCTGTAGAACTTCTGTGGCAGAATAGATTCAGATGCTGTTGATTAACTCAACTTGTTCTCCAAGCGGAACTTTATGTTCTGTTGTTTCATGACCACTCTCCTGTGTACACTAACATGGAGTTTCAAATTGAGGAATGTAAGCATGTCTCATAATTCTTCTATCTCATCTCAAAAGAACTGAATGGACCTGTGAATGAGAACTTTATGTTCTCCAAAGATTGCCATTTTCTTCTTGAGAACTTGGCTTCGTTACATGAGATAAGTAGATATTGTATTTTTCCTTCATCAGGTAACAATTATATGAGCATAAGAATTAAGAGTGCAAGAATCCTATAAACTTATAAATAATAAACTTATGTGCAGAGTCTCCATACTTGTACCAAAATTGGACCTATTCTATTAGGTCCTTGTGCCTTGTGAAAAAAAAATCATCTGAGATCTAGTTACATACCTGTGTCAAATACTCACTTAAACCTGAGTCAAAGTAGCATATATCATGTGATCTCCAGGTGTGGAATATGTTCGAAGCTGTGAGTGGTATTCAAAAACTTATTTTGAGTTTAGGTAAAGATAACTTACCAGTTGGACGGTTTTCCTAATAGCATTTTTCTTCTGTGTGGTCTTGGATAATATTGGCTATAAGTATTATTACCTGAGTGTTAAATGCTTCTGATTAATTTCTTCCCCTATTTGAGTATCAAAAGAGTTCTTGTTTTTGTAGTGTTTGGAATGGGTTCCTCAAATCCTGCAAACATGATAGCAATGCAGCAGCAGCAACAAGGTGGATTTGGAAATATTCCCACTCACACTCCAAATCTGCAATCAGGGATGGTAAACCTTCCAAATACGACACAGAATCCTAACTTTCCGCAACAGAGACAGCAGAATCAATCGTAATCATCACACGAACAACAGGCAACTTTCTCTACAGACTGGAAGTGGTTATGTAATCTAAAAGTAGACGATTGAGCGATCGAGGTATTCCTATCATCGACCCCTGCAGTGCAATGAGAATCTTACCGAGGTCAACTTGGCAGAAGCTTTATTTATCCAGTTGTGCCATCTATATTCTAGATAAATCATATGTAGCTGGATGGAAGATATTCTCAGATGTATTTTCTAGTATTATTAATGTAATCAAGTGTAGCCATATCATCTCATGTAATGTTGTATACGAAAGGGACTGAGTATTTTAGTTTTACTGAGAGATGCATTTAGTGTCCGAGCTGAGATTATCATCCATTTTCAGAATTGCAGATATTTGTGCTAGCCAATTTCTGCCCAGGATTATTTCTTTGTGCAATGCAGAAAATTTCTACAAGTAAATTACGCCTTGTTTGTTCCTGGAAAATGTATTCTTTGGAGATTTGTTTTACAATAAAAAAATTTAAAATTTTGTGTGGTGTGGAAATTCATTTTGCTTCTTTGGTTCGGAGTCGAATTGATTGGGCTAAGTAGGCTTGTTTGATGCAGTACAGTCGATCGAACAGCAAAAATTGATTGATTAATTACTCATCTCAAAAGCATTCCTTCAAACAATTTCAGAATTACAAAAGAATCGATCCAACATATGGCAATCTAAAACCCACTGTGCAGTGCATCAGTTAGCCACCTCAACCCTAGAAAAATATTTCCAAGTCATTCGAATCCTTCAAAGCGAATAAGATATGATGTAGGAGGCAAGATAACGCCCAAAAGAATGGTAACTGAGCTGATATGCTATATTACTGTGTAACTGGAGAATAATTGTGTCAGATTGTCTACAGCTTCGGGATAAAATTTCCTCGCAAACAAATAGCATGGTCTCTTCATTCCATTCCACAGGCAAGGTTTCCGGCTTATAAATTTCTGCAAAGATTTTGTTTTATGAGTTCATGTATAAAGTGCACGAAAGATATGTGAAATGAGCAAAGAAATTGTCAATATCATAGTGTTGTTATTGGTCATTTCATAATAGATGGGGGAATTCACTAGGCTCATCATCAGAACCCACACCATGGTTTTCGGGTGTTGGCTAGAAGGCGATACGGTGAGTGGGTCGAAGTCGGGTACAAGTGGAGCTAAGGTGACGATTAAAAAAATGATAGATTCCATTATTTCAAACAAATCTAAGTGGATTACCTCTTCATCACTGGTGACATGGAAATTCTCATCAATGGACTGCCAATAACAACCATATCAGCCGATGAGAAGTAAGTGGATAGCGCAGTTAGGATCATTTTCGTAAACAAAAAAAAAAAAAAAGAATTCTTACTGTTATGTTCTTCAAGAGCTCGTAACTGATGTCTTGAGCGCGGTATGATTTTGGATGCCACTTTCCTTCTGACCAATCAACATGTGTCACTGACCAATTAGCAATTCCAGTAGGATCCACCATCTGCAGGGCGTAGAAATAACCTTCTGGTTAGTGATAATTGAAAAACATCAGTTAACTCTTGTCCAGGAAAGGCAGCCTACAAAGAGTTTTATCTGCGTACAGTTAATAGAGTTGGGAGATAATGTTCATCAGCATAGCAATTGCGACTGTCAAAACCTGGCTGTTGACATCAACAAAGGGGAAAACTTCAATATATTTATACACAATTTTGCTTCACGAATCAGTAAAGAAGCTAGCTGTGACTTCTGCATCTCTTCATCAAAATGTGAATAAAATTTTACCAATTGAAAAAGAAAAGCCAAGTTAAACAAATGATGATCAAGATATTCATAATTTGGATTCCATTTCTCCCCTCTTTAAAACTTTTCTCATATATGATGCTTTAAAAGAGAGGTAGAAGTGTGCCTCGGGTGTTGTTTCCTGGCGTTTTACTTTTATTTCTACTTTGTTGTATTTAGGAGGCATCGCGCTCCATATAACTATAACAAGATGTCTTAATTTCCTTAAACCATCATCTTTGTCTGAGACAGGCTATATGGCAAAAGATTATTTAGCCATGAGAGAGACCCTGATATTTTGTTAACCTTTAACTACATTGCTCTGACCCTAATCAGCATAGCACCTTCAGTTGTAGAAAACCAAACTAGGATGAACAAGCATGCATTTACCTTGCAAAAGAGCTTGAATTTTGTATAGTAAAGGCTGTCTGCCATGACAATCAAGGCATGTCGGCGCTTCATTGTGAACCACTGCATTGTATGCAAGAATCTATAAGTAATCTAGGAACACAGATTGACAAATATGTATCTTACGTTTCTTAGAGTTAAAAGAAGACTACAGACATTCCATGACCAAGTTATTTTGTTGGGAAAAAAAGACCTGGGAACCCTTTCTGAAGTCTTTTTCTTCAATCTCGGGTAGCATATGCTCAGTATACCTTGCATTTCCATGAGGGCCAGGATCCCAGAAACTGGTAATAAGTCATAAATTAATTAGCCAAAAAAAAAAAAATCTCAATCAGCACATGAACACTATAACAAATAGTCCATAATAGAAGACACGGGGTGAGGAAAAAAATTAAGATGGACTTACCTGTCAATGAAGCTGACATTTGTTGCCATCAGATAGTTGTAGACATAGTCAAAGTTATGAAGAGGAACACAGCTGCCAAAAGAACAGCATCAATGGCAATAAGATAAATACGGCAAGTAAATTTTGGCAAGCACCACAAAGGAATACCTGTCAGAAAGTAACACAAAGTGCTGATTATCAGGGTCTTGAAGTGCGTTTGCTAGAAGCCGCCTCTCTGCATCAACCATAGAAATCTTTCCCCAGATAACCTGCAAAATAGACGGATACTTCTTTCAGGAAACTTAGAACATTTAGTTGATTGTTAGTTTGACATAACAACAAACATGAGATTATTCATCAAAACTGGAATTCCATGAGGTTATTGGCTTAACACTCTGATGTTCTTCCTGGGCATACACTGGTAGAAGTTATTCATAAGCCAGAGAGCAATTACTCAAACCTAGGTGGTCCTTTCTAATTTTCCATCCTAGCTGATTGTCAGGTACTGACTTGGCGTTATTGTTGATCTCTCATTCCTTCGTAAACTCACACAGTTGATCAAACTTCAAAGTACATCAAACTCAGCAATTGCCAAACTAGAAGTCAAGTTTCATACTTTTAACTCTCGTAGGGTGTCTCTTTGTCAACTTATTGTGAGGAAATCCATGCTCAACAACTTCTGTGCCATTTATGCACTTCTAACTGAAGTAATGGATCTTGACTCGTGAGCATATAATATTTAGGTGCAATATAACAATTTAGATCGTGTTATAGTACACACATATAGCATATCCACTTATCCGATTCTGTTACCATATCTATCAGTTCTATCAAAACTTTAAAGGATGACTATTTTTTTTATTGGGGGGAAGGAATCTAGCTTGAAAAGATTTAGTAAAACTAAATGAGAACAACAAAATTGATGTGAACGAATTTGGCATCTTACTAAGCAAGGAGGAGAAGAATTGTGCCAATGATAACGGTAAACGTAGGCAGAAGATCTAGAGTTTGTGGCACTGAGCATTAAGTAGTGGAGATGCTATAATGGCCTGTTACAATGCTTGCGTGCCTAATAGAGGAAAATCTATAGATATGACATTTAAATTTTTGCACATGCATTTCTATGTAGATTCATGGACAAGCTCACACATAAAAGTATACGATAAAACATTTTAGTCACCAGACTCATTGACTGTTAGTATGAGAATCTGGTCTATTTACAATTATATTAAAGCATAACATGGAATCCAAGACATCTTGTTTTGTTTTGGTTTAGTCATTGTTTCCATTTTTCTTTTTCAGTGAAACTTAGAGCACTAGAAGGACATGGATCAATGAGAAGTAAGATTATTACATACCTTTGCACTTCGAATGTCACTTCCTACAAAAAAAGGGCTCACGTGGACTGGCTTTTCTCGTGATGCATGCACATAGATGGAGAATCTCCCATCATGACCCTGTAAATACAGATTAAGTTATGGACTTCAATGTATAACATGAATAAAAGTCCAGCTAGGTAGCTTCAATTCCTTTTTGACTTATTCTGAGGTGCTAATTACCTCCCAACTTACCCTATACAGCTTACTTGCACTTCAATGTTAGTTATTATTGTACTAACTAATGAATAAATGATATCGTATTCAACTCAAAAGCCTGATGATTAGTCCATTATATCACAAAAGTTCTAAATTACAATAATCATTAAGCAGAATCTACTGGACAACCTGAAAAGTCCATGCAAGTTCATATATACAACTAAAAGGTCATCTCAGTGCATTTGTTTTACCTATTGGCCTTTAGTACAGCAATCTTGATAATTCTCTAATACTGGCATAATATAACCAAGCTACATAAAGAGACATGAAGCATTTCAGTTAATGGAAAAAAGAAGTTAGATCTTTACCTGAAAGAATTTCTCCCAGAGTTTCTCCAAGGGCAGTGAACCAGGAGTCAAGAACATGAAAGCTATTTTTGGATTTTTTGGCTCGATAGATGGCATGGAGAGAATTTCCTTGATAAAAACATGTGCAGCAGCCTCTTCATCCGTATGAACACGGGGCACAGGAGGCAACCAATCCTTAAAGGGATTACAAACACTTGAAGCAAAGAAGTAACAAGCAGAATACCGGCGAGGGGGATAAACATATGTCCCAATTAAGGCTACACACACCATGCATATCAAGATGAGGATCCATTGAGGTCGTTTTGAAGTTGGTCTGTGGCGTACTAATGGCATGGCTTGCACCTTCCCATTGCCTAAATGCCATGCTTCGGGCATTTTCATATTGTTCTTCCCAAACAAGAGTCCAAAAATATTATCAGAGAGTATTCATCATTAACCATGACCACTTAATTGAATACTAAAAATAACCATGACACACTGGAATCCAGACTGTAGCCTGCAAGTTCTATCATCCAAGAGAATCTACTGCACAGGGAGACAAAAACACATAACAAATCAGGCTATCCGAAATCAGAAAAAGTCTTTGTCAAGGAAATATAAAAGAACTGATTTGGAAGAGTATATACATATGGATTCTTTTACAACAAAGTAAAGAAAAAATACTGTTTTCTCTTCCTTTGATATAGTTCACAATGCATTCAAGAAAAATAAAGAACACTATTTGAAATACAAAAAGTGGATGTAGCTATGCTGTGCAGCAAACCTTAGTTGAGTTTTCCTTCTCTGCTTAGAGAAAAAGAAAAAACACCAGAGGTTAAATTATGAAACACCAGAGGTTAAATTATGTGGCTAATATTCTCTCCTCTTTTTTTTTTTTTTTTTTTTTTTTGGTTGAACAAATGAGCTACCCTGGAGTAGTCGGTGATCAAACTGATTTTCTTTAG
>JBBPFP010000133.1:5067838-5082531 GCA_037974795.1 Kaempferia galanga | reverse complement strand
CCCATTAGATTAAGCCATCCCAATTAGATTCAATCTAGTCTTATTGAATCAAACTGATCTGGTTAAACTAACCAATAGTCTGAACTAGATCGGGATCTGAAAGGACCAACTTGGTTTAGTTAAACCAATTAATGGTTTGAACCAGATCTAAGTCTGATTGGACCAATTTAGTCTAGTTTAAATGAACCAAGTTGGTCTGGTTCATGGTTCAGTTTTGTTATTTTTTCTTTTCTCTCTTTTCCGTTTGACTAAATCAAACACTTTATCACTTATTTATTTTTTGTTTTGGATTAAACATCTCAATTAGATTAATCTAGTCTTATTAAATTAAACTAATCTTGTTAAACAAATCAATAGTTCAATCCAGACCGGAGTCTAAAAAAATTAACCTAATATAATTAAATCAACTAATAATTTAAATCGGATCTGAGTCTAATTAGACCAACATAGTCTAAGAACTAACCAGGTCTGGTTCAAATGAACCAGACCAATTCATTTTTGCTTTGTTTTTTTTCATTTTCCCCCCTTTTTTCATTTGATTAAATCAAACATTTTCTCACTTTTTTTATTTTTCATTTGATTTAATAAAATCAAACTTTTTCTCACCAACATCCCACGCCGCCATCGCTTTTTCTCCGCCACCCACGCCATGACTGCCCCCATCGGCTTGATCGCCGACGGCGATGGCTACCTTCCGCCGTGATGCAGTCGTCGGCCATGTGAGGAAATCTTGATACGCAGTTGCGATTTCTCGGTGACTACTCGCGGCGCGTGACCGGCTAGGGTTCATGATAGCGCCCCCATTCCTCTCCTCTACGGCTCGGGACCTCAACGACGACTGGTATCTTCCATCGCCCAACGATAGTAGCAGATCACGACACAACCATGATCCCGCCCAACGACAGCGGAACACAGCGGAGACAAACTCCGAGGGACGTAGTTACTGTGATTGGGGCCTGATAACAAACAGAGTGAACAAGGGCCAGGAGGTGTAAATCTTCATCGCGAAGGGATTTCAACACAAAGGTAATTTTCATGCACTTATAATATAAGTGCTCTGATACCATTGTTACATCTATACATGAAATACAAGATCAAAACAGTAAACACTTATGCCGCATTTAGTAGGAGTATTTTCATTTTAGTGGGTTTGAATTATTGTGTTTAGGTAAACACTCATTGTAGAATTTATCTAAAGTCACCTCTTCCCTGAGTTTACGAGAGCAAGAGTTGAAGGGTTTGGAGTATTGAAAGTCATGTTTAGTTAAGCATGAGTGTTTGAGAAAGCAATCCTACCAAACAATCATGTAAATTTAAACATTAGTATTTAGAGCTCTAAACACCCCTACCAAACACGACATAAAGGTATAGATTTGTTTATCATCTTCTCACCCTGCATTCTATACAAACCGGTGCTCAAAAATATGCATTGCTCATGATGCTACGGAGTGAAAGGTATCATTAAGCCAGTGTCTTGTGATAAGTTTATTTATGATCTAGTGCCCAGGTGTATAAAGGTCAAGTATAAACTATGATCTACAGGCATTGAGTCCCTTTTTGCATAAGTTTATCTATGATCTGAATCGCTCAAAAGAATTTATAATAATATGTTGAGCTTGTAGATAAAATTGGATCGTGTAATTGCAATGTGATCTTACTTTGGTGTGGAATGGAGCAAAAATTATCTTCACATCTTCAAAGACCTCTTCAATGGGCTTCGTAGCATTTACCTGTAAGGCCAAGTAAAGATATTTACGTTAAAAAGATAACTTTTCTACATATCCTTTTTTTTTTTTTTTGATAAATACGGCCAACAACCTACCACTATATAGAGACAAGTAATACTATACACAACCACAAGTTCAATTGTGAAAGAATACAAATAGATTAGACACCATTTAAGTGTATGCTTAGTAGATTCTTTTGACTTCTGCTACATTATAAATATTTATTTGAATGTTTTGTTGCATACTGTGTCAGATCTTCCTTCTAGTAATTGTGTAGATCCAGATAAGAGATCAGGGAACCACAAATATCTGGGTCAACTCTACTCAGCATTAAATTGGTTGTTTTCTAGTACCAGTGTTCCACCTTAGCATTAAATTTCATAATACCGTCTGAAAGGAGACTGAAACCACCCATCGGAATCACAATACCAAATAGCCATGAAGGATAAAAAGAGTCTAAGATATGAACCCCTTGGTACACGTAGAGTGAGAATATTATTAGATTATCTTTGGGCAAAAATATATACCTGATTAAATGAAGATTTCACGAGTAAAAGCTTAGTACCTTTCGAACCTTGCCCTTCAGTTCATAATGCTCAATAACAGGTAGACTAGAATCAACAAAAACTCTGAAGCGCTTTCTTATGGTCTCAATGTTATCATCAACTCTCTCCTGCATCATACAGAAAATTTAAAAATGGCAAATGTGGGGAATGGAAAATTCGAGGATAAGAGGCTGTGCTAAAATAACCTGGTTGCGGCTTAGAAGTCTGCGTTCCATCTCTTCCTCTGGACAGTCAAAAAATAGTATGAACTCTGGCTCAATCTTTGTCTATAACAACAGAAAGAAAAGAAAAAGAATGTAACAAGTATATTTGTAGAATTAAATTGCAGAGTTGTAGCAGCTACCATATTGACAAATTACCCCATTCTCAAAAGCAGCACGGTTCTCTTCATTTCTGGGAAAACCATCAATAAGAAATCTGTCATTTCCACTCCCAATCATAGCCTTCTTCAGAAGATCAATTGTAACCTCAGCAGGGACAATTTTCCCTTCCTTGATCATGTTTGAGATCATGGTACTGGAGAAAGAATGAAGTCAGAAAAACAATAGCCATTCTAGTTAACTCTCCAAGTAAGTGCAGATAACAGGATATTCAACTTGGTCATATCATTCAAATGCAGTCTGCAGCTACTCAAGTCTTTGAAAGAGAGGATATGTAATGTGTTGAACTAATTCATATCACATGTTTTGTGTCATGGTTTTCTTCTGATCCTCTTACATATCCCTTATCTCCTGACAATGGAAAGTCACTCCACTCAAATCATTTTCACATTAGGATCAACCTACCCTTGTATCCAATTTAAAATTTTTACATTGAATCACTTCAGGAGACTTGCAAGTCAGCTGTGGATGGCCATCTGGCCAGCTATAAGGTGATTGAATAGGAATTCCCTAATTTGTAAAGCCGGTTCCTAGTTACTCAACCTAATTCCATCCTAGTTAATGATTACTAACGAAGTTGCACTAACACATCTATGTATATATAATCAGATTGAATATAGTAAATACCCATTTTCAGAGCCAGATTTAATTTCTGCACGCAGAAGATCTCCAGCGCTGAGATGGGTGAAACCATAGTTTTCAACAATCTTTGCACACTGTGTGCCTTTTCCACTGCCAGGTCCCCCTGTTACATACGTCATGTGAAATTCCAATATAGAAAGAGAAAATATAAAGGTGTTTAGCTATCAACAAATGCAAATGTAGAATAGACAGAGAAAACAAAATTAAGCAGCAGATTTATGAGTAGCATCTTTGTATTCTAATCAGCATCTATCTACAAATATTAATTTCATAGAGTCATATGGTAAAAATCTTTTTATATCAGTTCTCTTATAGGAGACAAATGGCAACTTCACAGATAGATAGAGAAAAAGAAATACAAAGAATTCAATTGTAAAAAAAAAGTTTTTCTGACATTGGAATATTCTCAAGTGTTATTTAAGATTAATGGTTTAATCTTAGATATGTCTGATCGCAGAGGAAGAATGCAAATGGAAGGGGAAGAGTAGAATGCAATATTAGACACAAGTATAAATTAGGTGCAGTGTTCAGCCAAGCAGTTATGACCTTAAAAATGACAAGATTCAAGGAAAATCAACTGGCATGATATCAGATCAAGTTGTGAGTTTGAATAGTTAGCCTATTTGTTTGGATTTTGTAGGTTTATGGGAGATAGGAGTAACTATTTGGTAACCGTGGTGCATTGAGTGCTTCACAACCCCTTTCTCAGTGTATTATATGTGTACATCATAAAGCTCCTTAGATCCTCTTAGAACAGTATAGGTTTTGTACCGCTAAAAAAGATAGGTGTGTCCTTTCTTATCCCTTGAGCTTTAGAAAACACAATTAGTGCCCAATCCTAATAGATTACCTGATAAAAAAATCTCCGAGAAAATAACTAAATGTTCAGGTTTTCCCCTCTTTAGTGACAAAAGAAGTTCAAACTATTCGTGGTTTCAGGACTTGAGGAACAAATTTACTAGAGTATGGAAAACTTTAAGTATGGATTTGGATTAACTAAATAATTCATGGTGATATTTCTAGCAAACCAAATTGGGTACAGAATCATGTCATTGTTTTTAAGCAAGAAATTATTACCTAGCACAAACACAACTGTGATCTTCTTGTCACCTGGGAAATTTACATGAGCATCCTGCATGCAAACATTTAACAATTATACTTGGTGCACATATGCTTTTTTATATATTTCCTACTAAGGCAATTTAAATATAAGAACAAATAAAGTAAAAAAAAAAAATAAACAAGAGAAAACGATGTCAGGCATTCCATGATATTGACAAAGGAAGGAACACAAGTTCCAATGGCATAAGTTCATTTTTATTCAAAAGAAATCTCCTTTCAATTAAAATGATTCCACAGAAAGTAAGATACCTTGTTAGAATCTACCATCGTGCCCATGAATAAAGCTAATTCTGATGTGTACTATCTGGAACAAACACAATACAAGTTAATTTAGCATGCATTTAAAATTATAGCAATGGAAGTAAAAAAAAACCTCTGAGAAATATTGTAGAGAAAGTAAATAAAGCAGCCAGGGATCATATATCATTTATAGACCAGTCAAACACCATTCTTGCCACTATCTGAAGTAGATACAAAGAGAGTCGAGTCGGTGTTAATTGTCATAAAAGAAAGTCGATTTACGAGCAAGCTAAATTGTGATGCTTATCATTTGTGGATCTAAAAACCTACAGAGCAGAAAATAACACATCCAAAAAGAAAGCCTTTGTTTCAGAAACACGAGTCCTACTTCCATTGAAAGTGATTCGATACGAAATACGATATCCTTCGAATAAAGAAATTTCACCCTCTATATCAATATTACGAATCAGAACCCACCCCAACATCTCAATCAATGAATCGATTTTGCACACAGATCTACTCCCGAACATCTCTCCAAACCCTATAATCAAGATAAGAGAAAGATCTTAGCTTTGTTTGTGCAAACCTCAGCAGATCTAAACTACCACACTCCAGATCTGGGTCTCAATTCCATCAACACATGCACAAACACCTCAGAAAGCTGAATCGGAGCATTACAATGACGAAATATATTAGATCGGGAGAGAGAAGGGCGGGCAATGAGATCCAATACCTGGCAGCAACGCGAGCTTCGCTTCCAGAATCACTCTTCCGCTCAACGACGGTGGAGGGAAATCGAGATCTCGGCCTCATTTATAGACCGAGAGGAAAGCTCGCAATTCCAAACGCAGTTCCAGTTTTCCGTCGCCCTGGTCATACGCGGAACACGGATGACGCTCCGATCTCCATCGGACGGCCATAGATCACACGGCAAAGAGGATTTCCAGTACGATAGTAAACGGCTCAAGAGTCGAGCCGAACGTAAAATTAATTAGACAAAAATCAATTTGACGTCATTTTTATTAAAATTGTTAAAGGGACGTGTTTTTTTTTCATATATTATAAAAAGTCACATTAGTATATTTTAAATTCTAAAATTATATTTATTTTTTAAATATTATTATAGCAGCTATAACCACCTAACTTCTAAGTAATTATGACACTCTTAATTGTTAAAACAATTATAACCACGGCTACAGGAATTAAAAAAAAATTATAACACTATCACTTAATTGTTAAACAATTATAACAATTACATAGTAATTGTCACAACTATAATAATTAATATTATCAAAAATAAATAGTTTATGTTGATTGATTGATCAATGTTGATAATATGAAAATTTTCATTACAAGGACTAAAAATTATAAGTACAACAATACAATTCTTAATTTACCTTACCGCGAAGTCGATCATGTGGGATCATTAGATGGCGTATTCTATTTTTTTACTACTATACAATACATATGATATAGCTTGGAACAGGGTTAAATTGACTAGTATAAAATAGAATTGATACCATATAATAAGGGTTCAAATTTTAAGTAAATTATAACTGATAAAAAATTATAACAACTAATATCACTTAATTGTTAAACAATTGTAGCAATTACACCTACATAATTATAGTAATTCATAACAAAATCAAAATGGCCACAACTATATAATTACATTAAGTTATAACAAATTCTATGGATGTTATAATACTGACTCATATTAATCATGAATTATAACTACCATTGTGGAAAAAGTCCTCTGAGTGCTGGTCAATTATAATTTTTTGATTTATCTTTTTATAGATAGTCATAGAGTGTATGGGTCTACTACGATGAGGGATTCTATCTTTTTACTCTCATAAATTATAAGTACTATAATACAATACTATAAATTATAAGTACTATTATTGTCTCTGAGGTATGGTTAAGTTGTTCAATGTTGGGCAAAACTTACTATTATAATATAGTATTATTAGCTTCAAGAGTGAAGCATAAACGGTGGACACATGACATCTCTACATAATGGTCAAGGTCGAGTACAGGAAACTAATGACTTGGAATTTCACTTCCTATGTGTTTTCCACTTATATACTTATATGAACGTTCCTCTATATCCGTGAGGCCAACTTTAAATGGTTTAATGGGTCCTACTTTGATAATACAATATTATTATCGAAATCAAAGTACCATTATAACATAATATTAATCATAAATAAAGTGTTGATTTTGATACTATAATAATATAAAAAAATATATAAGGATAATTCTAAGAAGTGAAATGAGTGATAAGATGAAATAACGTAGTACTTTATAAAAAGGATGGTCTTCCTATTTTTATCCAAATTAATTAAATTATTAAATAATTATTTAATTTTAATTTATCAATTTTTTTTAAAAAATATTGAATTTAAGATCTATTTAATTGCTTTTTAGTTGGGTGTAATATGGATAGATAAGCACGGTCACGATTAAATAGGATAATGAAAGAAGAAGTCCGTTTTATGTTTGTGGGAAAAAAAAAGATTTTTTATTTATTGCTAATTCATCCCAACTTTAATACATACGCCTCACTAATTACGAAAAAATCGGATAATTATTTATATATATATATATTTATTTATACCATCTTATTAAATTCGATCGGCCAGATACCAATCCGTCGCCTCTCTGCCCCTCTCCCTCTCCGCAGCCCGGCGACTCTGCTACTCAGCGGCGCGGCTTCCGGCGATCACATGGAGACGTACCCTCAGGTTACCTCTCCGGCGCAGAGTCTATCTCCCCTTCCGTCCTCGTCTTTCTCTGCTCCTTCTCCACTGCTGCCGCCGCCTCATCTGCTGCAGTGGAATTCCTCCTCCTCCCCCCTCTCAGCCCTGGCTCCTCCATCCACACTCGATCACGCCTCCTCCGCCGTTCACTCGTCGGTGCAGATGCCTCCGTGCACTCCCGACCCTCGGCTGTTCGGCGATTTCCCCTCCTCTGCCCGGTTGCCCCCGCACAACAAAATCGCGACATCTCTCCCGCCCCTGTCCGATAGCTCCCGTCCGGGTGATTCCGATTTCGCCGATTGCTTTCGTAACGCAGAAGTGCACCCAGAACTCCGGGCGAAGGCACTCGGGAATACCGTCGAGCCAACGATCTATTCCGGATTTGCGGCACCATCCGGGGCCGGTAGCGACGCCGCTACTCTCGATAAACCCTTCTACTCTCTATACCATCCTGACTCGCAGCGGTGGAACTTCAGGCCATTATCGACCTATTATAATGGGAAGGTAAATCCAGCAAAGCGTTCTGATGAGGTGCCATTGACAGAAGTCTCGAGACCGCCTTTTGGTTACACGGCGCCATCTTTTCTGGAAGGTAATTTCCTTAGTTTTTTGGTGGATGGTTGCTTCTGACAATGATTTAAAAATTTTGGTATATACACTCTTAAGGCAATTGCAACTTTTTCTTATCGTCATATTATTGTAGGTTCATCTGTCAAAATGTTTAATTTTCCTTCTGAGCTCTGAGAAGTTATAGAGCTAACTGACCATTTGGATGATTAAGGCTTAATCTAGCAATTTGTTTCTATCTGCATATGAACTACAAGCTCCTTGTGGGTGTATATTTTGTCCTAGAAAGATATTTTAGTTTAAAGATTCTTCTAAACATAAATCAACAAGTTGCAATCTCTTCCCTTTTATCCTAATGAATATATTTGTATAAAAACTTTTACCTTTATTGATGATGGTAGTACCTGGTGATTGCCAGAAATAAATTGAAATAAGTCACAGACTTCTGAGTGTTCTTAATAGCTCTTCCCCCACCGGAAAAATGAATGATGAGATATTAGATGTGGGATTTTGGCCATTGTATAACATGAACCTGTTCTCATTGAATCATCACTGACACTCTCCTACTTGCAGATCGCCCCTCCACCTCTCAATTGCCTCCCCATGACACCTCGGCAGACTCACTTCCATCTGGGTCCATTAATGCTCCCTTTGGTCATCCCTGCTATGCCCACTACTACAATGACCCTGAACTGCGAGCACTTGATGATAACTTTGGCCCCTCATCGTCCCATTCTAAACTTGGTGTTGCCCAGTGGAATAAGCTGCCTGATGAGGATGTAGGCAGTGTAAAACTTCCTGATGAGTTTCCAGGGACGGGACCACCTTCTAGCACCAGAAAGCCATTTTTTCCAAGAGGTATTTCGTTACATCCCTAGTTTTGCTTGGTTTACTGTTGATGATGACTTACAATTAGGTATTTACACTATTGAACATGGATTGGAAAGGAACTGTCTTCTTTATGTCAGCGTCTTCTTTATGTCAGCGCATTTTATTGGATTAAGTTTGGTTGATTATACTTATTCTCTAATATCTCCGAGATAGATCTTAATTGCGGTTGCTTTTTCAATGCTGTTGTGAACCCAAGATTTTAGAAAAGATTTGAAGAGTTTGTTATGTCTGTAAAAACTTGATTCGGTTAGTCAATTGAAAGACTTCTGTTATGGAACAATCATTTGCAATCAGTTAGGATAAATAAGGGTAAATCTGACAATTTGTTTCTAATGTTTCGGCATATGAACTACGAATTCCTTGTCTACTCAGACACTGTTTATTAACGTAATCAATATTTTTCTATAAAAACCTATGCACTTTGTGGTGATGGTAACCAAAACAGTCACAGTATCTCTGAGTGTTCTTAAAAATCCTTCTCAGATAGAAAATGAACTGTGAAATATTACAAACAGAATTTTCTGTATTGTACAACTTGTCCTTTTCATGCATGGAACTTGCCTTGAAAAAAAGCCTTTTAAATTTATAGAAAAAAGGCGGTGTTATAAAATGAGACAACAAAGCAATATATGGTATAATAGATCAACAATAAGATATTTTAAGATAGTCATATTTCAGTTTCCTTGTTTCTATTTTTTACAGGATTTTCTTCACTTGTTGTACAGAAATATCCAATTCTTCATTTTTTTTTCTCTGAAAGCATTGGCTGGACTAAATTTTTCTCATATCAGTTTTTTGGACCATCGTATGTGATGCCAATGTTGGGTGGCATATCCAATTCATGAAAATGTCAAGAAAAGTTTGTTGTGGTTCTCAGATGTGTTGGTCTTTACCTAAAATTATAGGTTATCTTAAATCTCAATTTTTTTAAACGCCAAGTACTTGATATTTGCATTTTTTTTATTATTATATATGTCTGGTTTCCTAGAGATTTTTGAATTTGAAATGTTACTTAAACATTTATCATTGTTTTGGCTGACATTTCTATTATAACAATGATTCTTAAGAAGTTTTCTTCGAAAAATTTGCTGGTTCACTAACAGGAAAAGAGCACTTTGGATGCCAAAGCAGTGAATGGCCACTAGATGGCCACCCATCAGAGAAATATGAGCGAGAGCATGACAGTGCAATGGGATTGAATGATACTTGTGTTTCGGGCTTTGCCTATGACCGTGAATATCCATATGACAAGTGGTCCCGATCAAATAAAGTAAATTTGCCATCAAACATTACAGCTAGTGCAAACATCAACCCCAGTTTGTCATCTGGGAAGGTTCATCATGAACTGCAACATATGATAGATGATGCATCAGTTTCGGGCTTTGCCTATGACCGTGACTATCCATATGACAAGTGGTCCCGATCAAATGAAGTATATTTGCCATCAAACTTTACAGCTACTGCAAACATCGACCCCAGTGTGTCAGATGGGAAGGTTCGTCATGAACTGCTACGTATGTTGGATGATACATCATTTACACCTTGTACATCTGATTCTTCTCCATCTACGTGCAATTGCCTTGTATCTAGCATGAGTTATTCAGAAATATTTGATCAGCATAATCTTTCTGTTGATTCACCATGTTGGAAAGGAGCTCCAGCATCACAACAGTCTCTCTTTACCAGTGAGAGAATGCTATTTGTTGAGCATGAATTAGTCAAGAATCATTCATGCGATGAGCCAAATAATTCTGCAGAACAAGTTGGAAACATGAATTTTGATTACGTTAAGAAAAGTCATGTTTCTGAAAAGCCAGAATGCTCACCAGTTGTTTCATCAATTATGCAACAGCTTCTTGAATTTTCAGAGAACATAATGTCTGACCGTCAGGATCAAGAAAATGAGATTTCGTTTGACTATGTGCATGAAGAACAAACAAATCAAACCACTGAAGCTAAGAAAAGGGTCGATGCACAACATGGTTTTGCTGCAAATTTTGTTGAAATGGAAAGCAATGCTCAGAATGAGTTCCCACCACCAAAGGACATTGCCAAGAACATTAAAGGTAAAGGTCTTGTCGTTTGAGTCTATTATTGCTCATTTGGCTTTTTTTTTAAACAAAGTTCTGGGACAGAAAGTGCCCTTTATGAAATATCTTTATTATTATTTGTTAACTGTTTGCCCTTCAGGCCCAAGTTCAGTGAGAAAACTGGAGGAGCTTGTTAAGTTAATACACGGTTCTTCAGTAGAACTATTATCCACCAACTGTAGCGAGGCTGAAGGATTGAAACCACATGATTGCAAACTCCTCCATGCAGCAATTAGCAATATTTCGCTCCTCCTCAAAAACGAGGTATATGTCATAGAATTTGACTATGATCCAGTACGGTACAATAACAATGGTTAATAGCTTATTCAAAGTGCTTCTGGATCTATTTTCTCACAGCTAATCATACAGGCAGCTTTTTGTGCCAAAATGTTTTGTTTGTTTTTTTGGCCCAACTCTAACTTGAGACTATTTGGCAGGATATTGTCGGTTGTTCCAGTCTAGCGGCTGCATGTTCTGAAAACATGAGCAGCAGGAACCAAAATTATGACACGAAGCGAAAGACAATATCTGGATGTGATTACTTGGATGATGATTTTGGCAACCTTGTTATCCAGGGAGTTGATGCATATGTTAGCAAAGCTGGCAAGAAAATGATGCAGGTAAGTCTATTAGGCTCTTGGGTTTCTTATTTTGAGATCTGTTGGACCATTTTGTCTATTCTACCTATCGTAAATCTGCAGACGTTTGAGAATGCATTATCACGACGTTTTACTGAAAGTGAAGAAAGCGAACAAGCATCGGTGTACAAGAATCTATGGGTACAAGCAGAACTTTTGGCCTGTAGACTAAAGCAACAACTTGTAATTGCTCAAATGAAGATCGAATCTGAAAGCCGTAAGGCACTATTCTCAAATTGGCCTCTTTTCTAAAATTACTAGTTACTCTTTTATATATATATATGTTTTTCCAGATAAGCCTCCACAATCCGACATGTCTTCAAGTCTGAACTCCCTACATAGCCTCAAGGTCCATGATTCACCATTGAAGCCCAAAGATACTGAAAGCATAAGAGAAAAAGAAAATCAAGCCAGTGCATCAGCAAACTATGAATCGAGCAAGGCAGAAGACCTTGAATCATCCATGATTGCCCGATTTGAAACTTTGAAGGATCGAAGTAACAAGTCTATTCACAGAGATGTAGGTGCAGAGTACATTCTTGACCAAGAGCATGCTACAATGCACCTTGATGTCAATGCCATGACTGCGAATCTGGCCAATATAGGATTCACTGCAGCGGTTGCAAACGATCAAGTGAGTCCATCTTTTGATGTTTCAGGAAATGGAAATACAAGACAAACATTATCAGGTCCTCTGAATGGACCACCGATCCAGTCCTGCATGGCATACAAGCAAGGGAGCTGCCCGAGTAGAAGTCGAGATGAGGACCTCTTCTTTGAGTGGGTGCATGTGGAGGGGGAGGATGAAGCCACACACTAACCATCGCTTTACGATGAGGTTTCCTATGACTAATCGAGAACTTGGAGATTGAACATTTTGATGTAATTAAATGACTGCTTTTTTCGTTTCTTTCATTGATGCCTTTCAATTGTAAATAACTGAAAATTAAAGCGCATCTTGAATTTATCTGCTATTACAGACTGAAAATTATTGCGCATTTATTGATTTTTATTATTGAACGATATAAATACAAATCACTTGTATTTATTTAATTTCTTAAATTGCCTGCTATATATTTCTAAAATGGCATATGAATGTGATAAACAAATAGCTAAATTACAAAAATAATTATTCCTATTTTATTAAGAATTGAGATTTTTATTAACTAACTTTTAATTAATTTGGTGAAGTCTAAAAGTAAATTATGTTAATATAATTTATTTTTAGGTTGCCGTATATTATTGAAATTTTTTTTCATTAATCAAGAGTTTGACGCTTTTATCAAGTTTAATTTATCGTTTTCATGTATTATATTGTAAATAATAAAATGTATGTATAAAATAACCAGTATAAATCATAAATAAACATGGTGAACTTAGATTTAGTTTAACTTAAGAACATTCATGAGAAATACACGATTTCACTATTTTTAAAAGGCAAACAGAAGATCTATATCAGCTGTTATATCCATAATTAACATCTCATAATGTAGTTCATAATCTAGTTGTCTCTACTTCAACTCCTTCCTAATAGTTGCATGGCCAACGAGATCAAAAAGGACAATACTAAAAAAGATTGAAAGTGTAAGAGATAAATAAAAGAGAACAACACGGAGATCAAACAAACGGTAAACTCTTCATACGTAAAGGGAAAGGAAAAGAAAAAGAAAAGAAATAGACGGTGAGCTCTCTCAATGCATTGCTTTGTTTGAGAATGAATGATAAACAAGTCGATATTGACGCATGAATGTTTGTAGCACAGAGCTTCACAATGTCTGAAAGTCAAGTCTCGCCAATGATCGTGGTGGCGATGGACAGAGACAAGAGCAGCCAGAACGCCTTCAAGTGGGCTCTGGAGAACCTCGTCACGGCCGGACAAACCCTCACCCTCCTCCATGTCAACACCAAGAGCTCGAGTAAGGGATACCTTCTAACGAGAGCAGATCCTCTGGTCCACAATTTCTAATCCTTTCCTGGTCTACATCAGGAAGAGCCATTCGATCAGATCAGGAGGAACTAATATATGGATCCTTAATCTGATCCAACAGCCCTCCTGATGTGGATTAGGAAGGGACCAGAAATTATGGACTAGAAAATCCCATCTACCTTCTAACTTGCATATGTTTTCTTCGTTCTTCCCTCTTTGAATGCCATGCTCCACAGAAGACCAGGAGGACGAAGCCAATTATGTTGCCAATATCACCAGGGACATCATCAATCCTTGCAAATGTTTCTGCGCGCGAAAGGATGTGAGCATTTCATTTCTCTTTGAAGCGATCGATCGCGCGAACGAACTGATGGAAATCGGAGCATTCTTGAGCAGGTGCAATGCAAGGAAATCATACTGAAAATGTCCGATGTGGCCAAAGCAATCATAGACTTCGTTTCGAACATTGTAGTCGAAAAGCTAGTCGTCGGAGCATCGCCCAAAGGCGGATTTGTCAGGTATGATCATGTCGAATTGCGATTTTCCGGGGAGGCATTGTGGCACTACAACTTGCATCTTGCACTCTCCAGAGCATTCAGAGGCATGGACCTCAGCACTGCCATCTACAAAGGGGTTCCTGATTTCTCCACCGTCTACATCATCTCAAAGGGGAAGGTCTTCTCCTTAAGGAATGCCTCCCGGCCGCCGCCGACCGTCCCTCCTCCTATCCGCTCTCAAATCCAAGCCCAACCGCCGCCGTCCGAGCCAGCAAGACCGAGCAACAGGAATGCCATGAAAGGTCTGTCCCTCGCTTCTACCAACATAACTAACTAACTAACTAACTTTGTTACTGTGAGGAAAAACCACTGAAGAACTCTTCCCAATTTCATAGCTGTGAGTGAGACTGCAGCTGGCCCATGGAATTTACAGAGAGAGAGTGATTCAATCAAGTAAGAACAAAAACTCCCCTTAATTGCTTGCTCTTCCTGCCTGCTGAAGAATGGATCATCTTCAGGTCACCTTTTAACAGAGGAACACGACCTTCGGCCACGAGATCATACGGAGAGATCATGGTGGAGAGTGATATATCATTCGTGAGCAGTAGTAACAGGCCGAGCATCGACCACGGGTACCCTCAGAG
>JBBPFP010000133.1:5038231-5066485 GCA_037974795.1 Kaempferia galanga | reverse complement strand
TGATACTTCCGGAGCTCAATCGACTCAGGGAGCTTGCAGAGGATAACTTGGAGTACAGTGTGTTTGGAATGGGCTCCTTTCCTTCATCCATCTCTGGTCACGTCGCGACGCAAGTATGTATTAGCGCAGATCCTCTAGTCCGCGTTCTGTTACATGGACCAGGAGTGGTCTACAGAAACGCGGACAAGAGGATCTGCGTTAAGTATGTATGTATGTTCAGTTCATCTGAGTCTGTGATTGAATGTCGAAAATGAAATTCAATTTGCGACTTTTGTTTCAGGATGCGATGAATGGGAGCGAGAGCTCGAGAAGCCCGAACAGTGGGATAGGAATGCTGGGAAGAAGGTGAACAGAACAGCTCCTCCGAGAACAGGGAGGAAATGAGTTGGTCAAATCTTGATGTGTAAACATGCGTGTGACTTATAGATCCGATCACACTTCGTGTGATGTAATTGAATTCTCATCAATACAATTTGTTTAATTCCTAGCAAGTGACTCGCACTACACAGTAAAAAGAAAGAAAATTGGCAGGCAAATCAAGCAAATATACAAATCTCCCATTAGCATATTGATTAACAACTGCTTGTTGTAGAAAGTCGAGCAAATTAAAGGAACACAACAGACAGCACGAGGTTCTTAACGATACATATAATGAGGCATTTGAAACATTGCTTGGATTATGAATGTTGAGTTACCTTATTTTCCTCAAGCTAAGGCTTCCATTCAGGGACTGATTGTAGTGAGCTTGTGTGTTGGTAGCTAGTGGAGTGGATCTGGGTTGAACTTCAATGATTCTCTCCAAATGAGCTCTTTGATATCCTCTTCGGTGTAGGATGGATGTTCGAAGTCGAAGCTGAACGGAGTGGGGCAAACGGATTCACCGTCGATATGGAGAGATGCCAAGTATGGATGGCAGAGAGCTTCATCAGCTGCCACAAGATATAATTGAATGTACACTCAATGTGGAACGTAATTGTCACCAAGAACAACTAGAAAGATGTAGTATTTACCTGTGATTCTCTTGCTTGGGTCAAATACAAGCATTTTCTCTAGCAGATCAATGGCTCCACTCGACATAGTGGGGAACCTAGAGTGAAAATCTTGCTTTGGATATTGGGGAAATTGTCTCACGTATCTACGAGCATTGTCGCCCCGGAGAAATCCGAGGCTTGAGTCATCGGGTGAACCTATTAACTTATCATGTAAAAATGCAATGCAAGTGCCAAATTATTAGCTTCAAGAAGTAATTTACTAAAGAAGAAAGTAATATTAGGTTAGAAACAAATTGGCAAGTGAGAAACTAATTTTTCTTTAACTGGTTGAGTAAGGTTTAACTCAGAGTAAAGAATTAACACAAAACAAGTATTGATCCACCTCAAGAAAAGAGTAGCAGAATGGTGGTCAAGGCACCAGTGATGGTTAGCAATGGCCAAGCAGAAAGAAAACAATAAATCACCAAACTAAAACCCAAATAAACCAACAGGCATAATATACTTGAAGAAGATCCATCTGTGAGTAAACAATGCATGACACAAAAGTAAATTAATGAATATTTGTGTTTAAGATAGCCACAATTTTACCTCAGTTATTAGCTTTAATTGATGAACGTAGTCTTTTCCTGGAAATAAAGGCTCTCTGGTCACTATTTCACCAAGTATGCACCCAACAGACCAGATGTCAATAGCAGCAGTGTACTCTGAACAATTAAGGAGCAATTCAGGTGCTCGGTACCACCTAGTGACAACATATTCGGTCATAAAGTCTGTTTCAGATGTTGTTCTTGCCAATCCAAAGTCTCCAATCTTGAGATCATAGCTTGCATTTATGAGCAAATTGCTAGGCTTAAGATCCCGGTGCAGAACGTTTGCAGAGTGCACATATTTCAGCCCTCTGAGTAACTGATGTAGAAAAAACTGCCAATAATAGATAGTGTTAGGAAACAAAAGTAACAAGGGGGCATTGAAAGCTACCATGCAGTGAAACATGCAAGTAGAAAACTACACCAACTGATTGTTATCATCATCGAATTGTGTTTTTCCCAACAACTTAAGGTCAGCTACACGAATCTTATACACCGTTGAACTCTACCATCTCTCCGTATGATCTATTATACCTTAAAAAAGTAATATACTCTATGTGTGGTTTAAAATTTTGTTCAATCAATCGGTATGAGTGATATGTACCATTTTACTGAACCAAAATCCGAATCAACCAGCACAGGGAAATTATATGTTTCTTCATACAAACCATGTATTGCTGGTACTTGTGATAAAAATTAATATTGATGACCTTGCCTCCAATATACACTAAAAAAGAAGAAGAAACTTTCATAGTAAAAGAATAAGCACATTGGCATCTTAAGAACTTTCATATCCATTGATTAAAGCAAAATGGTACATCTGAACACTAGAAGCTCACAGTATGGTCAAATTTAATAGATACAGAGGTGAGTCAAATATAAAAATCTCAGAGAACTTTATAGAAACAACAAAAAGAGATTTAATTGGTCTTACATTAATGGATTGTGCTGCTCTTAAAAGAATGGGGGAAAATCCACCCAACTAAACCAAAGAAATTTGGTAAATAAACATGTTGTGGTAAAACACCTGCTAAAAAAGTTCTGATTTGTGATGAAAATGAACTGTGAAACAGGGGCCTCTAGCATCAAACAAAGTGCATTAAGAGCCAACATATGTGATGCCAAGGAAATGACTAAATTTCATTAAGGAAAACATTTTGAAGAAAGGATGTCAACTCTAGATGATGATCTCAAAAAAATTATGTAGCACTGAAAAATAATTATATTCCTCTTTCATGCAGATCTTATGCACAAGCACAGAGGTTGCTAACATCAAACCTGGCAATGGTCATCTGTCAATGCTTGGTTGGAGTGAATTATGTGGTGAAGGTCAGTATCCATTAACTCATAGACAATGTAGACATCATTGAAGTTTTCCCTGTTTGGAGGGCGTATGACGTCCTTAATTGCAATAACCTACAACAAAGTACATGAACTATAGGCTGAATACTAGAAGTTTCAATTAAAACAAAAGTATACATCTTCAAAAAAGATGAAACACTTAGCAAGAATGTTAGATCCAAATAAAAAGTAACTTAACCACAATTATCAAGCTAAGGATGTGAATAGCAGATAATACTTCTGTTGCAAAGTCAAAAAGTAAACAGGCCGCAAAAAAATGAAAAAAAGCCTAATCAAGTAATAGTAAAATAATGTGGATTCTTTTTTTTTTTTAAACGAAACTAAGTTGAAGCAACAACAATGAATAACTTATGTAGTGAACCAGGAAGAAATGTGCAATTTAATTGAGGAACCCCATTACCTTAGACAGCTCAAAAGAAACTAGAAGATGAAGAAATCATGCCAAGTTGGCACTAAACTTACATTGTCATGATTCAAATGCTGAAGAAGCTTGATTTCTCGCAAGGTTCTTTTGGCATCGATACTATTATCAAATGCATTGCCAATCTTCTTTATCGCAACCTCTTCATGAGTCTGGGAATTTACTGCAGCACTAAAGACCAGGACCAATAGACCCGTTCAATATTGGTAATTTAGAAGAAATAAACTATCATGTTTTTCATCAAAATGTGAATTATGCTGCAGCGAAAAGTGAAGGGGGAAAAAATCAAATTGGTTCCATAATGCAATCCTGATTTTGGAAATTGCTTGCAGAAACTTTTATAAAAGGACACAACTATAGAAAAATGAAAATAGGGAAAGTGAGGCAACTGAATACTGAACCAGAATGCATCTCCCAACTAGCAGTTGCAGCAATGCATAGTCAAAGAATGTGAATCATGCAATAAGAATTTTACTATTCTGAGAATAGCAAAGTTCAATTTGGTATAGCATAGACAGGAAGAGAATAGTATTAAGTAATGATAAATCTCATATAGTAAGCACCCTTCATGGGCATGAGATTAGTATGGGTTTGGACGTACCAAGCAGGCATAAATATAGATAATAAAAAAATTTGCACATAATACTCTACCTATTGTCATCCCTACTTATATACCTAAAGGTATGGTAGAATATGAGTGAAACAATTAAAAAAATCAATTTTTATCCTTCTGGTGGACATTACCATAGGCACGTGTCAAGTTGATTATCCAAGAAAAGGTGCAACCACTGTACTACTAGAGTGTAGAGTCAAGTATAGATAGGTATTGAAGGCTCTCAAGTCAAAACTTAACCGGAATATAATAAGATTAGAACAAAACCTTAGCACGAAAATATTAAAGAAAATAAGAGGAAGGGGAATGACACCAATAAGAGTAATATAGCCAATTAAAAACTAATTTTGCTTTATCTGCTCTCAAGATCTTAAATATTTCTCATTTTCCATGTATATATCTTGCAAGTCGGGAAAAATAGAACAAAATCAGCCAGCCATAGTCAACCAGAATAAAGAAGGGGAAAATAACTCTTGAAACAGAGACACTACTCAAACATTGAAACTTGACTAGCCCAATAACAACTAGCCATATTAGATATGCAGCAACAGAGATTTCTGAATGCCACTATTATCAACAGATCATAAAAGTTTGCAAGTAAAATACACAGAAAGGCAACATATTAATTCTGGATCATGGAACAGACAACTGTATCTCTACGGTCCCAGACGTATGTAATAAATCTATCTACGCAGAACTCTCAATGACATCATGTAAAAGGAGA
Source organism: Kaempferia galanga (assembly GCA_037974795.1). Lineage (NCBI taxonomy): Eukaryota > Viridiplantae > Streptophyta > Magnoliopsida > Zingiberales > Zingiberaceae > Kaempferia > Kaempferia galanga. The sequence goes on along the minus strand of JBBPFP010000133.1, from coordinate 5,061,786 downwards.
ACATGTTAAGCTTGAACTTGTTTGCCTATCATCTCAAGTCCTGAAACCTTTATTTGGAAATATACAATTTCAAGATCGCCTGACTACCATAAGCACGGGAGCATCCTATTTTTGCTACAATACCTGTTTCCTCTGTAAAAAATTTCGGATCTGCCTCATTCATAATGCCAAGTCAATGCTACTGAATCCTACTCACTCTTCGCGTATTCCAATCCAAGCACAAAGTAGGAAAAGCCAAAGAAAGGGAATAAAGAACAAAGGCGAGTGAGGTACAAAGGTGCGAACTTTTGGACTCACCAAACGATGCCGTTGGCCCCGCGGCCGATGGAGCGGATCGGGGGCACGTACTTCGCCGTGACCTCGAATAGGTTTCCATGCACATTGTACCGGACGTAGCGGCCGCTGTGGGTGAGAATGCCCCTGATGTGGCCCTCCCCGGTGGCGGCGGCGGACTCCATGCCTAGGGCCTCTCCAGCGGAGATGGAAGAAAAAGGAGATGGAAAAGCTGGGATCTCGTGAAGGAGAAGAGCGAGAAAGGGGAAAGAAAAGGAGTAAATGGGAAGCCCGCGACCGTGAAACGGGAGGTTGGAGTTCGCTTTCGCCGGCGTTTCTCGTGGTGCCTCGCCGTCGCTTTCGCTATCTCTCTAAGAGAAGAAGCGCCAAAGACTTCAAAGACTTTACCTAATTATTTATTTATAATTTCTTTTTTTTCAAAAAGGTTATTCTTGATAATAAAAAACCGATGTTAATTTAGGGAGAGCTTGGACATATTTAGTAATAGAAATGATAATAGATTTTGAAGAATGAATTTAGCGGTGTTGGGTTATTAAATTAGGGATATCAAATTCATATCTTGATTCTGATTTCAGTCTATTATTCCAGCCTTCGTCTATTCTTTCATAAGAAACTAATTCAAGGTTTTTATTTTAATTTATTTTTTAGATTTTAGATTTTAACACCATTCAATCTATTTTTATTGGATTATCATCTAGTTTTTTAATTTTTTTTAGAGCTAATCTGTTTTGAAGTCTTGCAACTTAGCATTATTCTTAAGTCATATTTGTTAACCACTTAAGTTTTTACAAAGACTTGACTAACTTCTAAGGGACGACTACTAGGATATGTTTGGTTAAAGATTATTATTGATGGTCTTAATTATTTACAAAAAATTATATTAGTTAATTCTGTTTGATATAAGTAATCAGTGATTCTCGAGTAATGAAATGTCTATCTGATAATTATACAACTACGTTTATACATAATATTTTTTGAACCAAACGCACCTGAGTGATAGTTGAGATGAAATATCATAAAATTTGCTCATCTCTACGTGAGTAATGCCATAAGTTTTTTTTCCCTAGTTCTAGAAATATGAGAAAACTTTATTTGTTTTAGGTAGAACCCTACGAGGAAAAGGAACCCATGGAGGTTTAGAGGAGGACTGACTTGTCAACGAGTCAACAAAAGAAGTCAACGATTGACTCATGGGATTCCTATGAAAATGAAGACTTTTAAATCATGTTTAAACAACTTATTTGTGAGATTAAAATGACAATTAACTCTGAGACTTAATTACTACTCAAACCAGCTTCAACTGTGACGGTGCTTCCACCCTCACAAGTTAGACATCATGGACATACTCTCGGGGCATGATTGAATTGGTTAGTATATAATAGAATTACTAATATAGGATAAGAGTTCGAATCTCAGTAAACTAAAAAAAAATCCTCTCGATACTAATCAAAAATATATATATATTGCGAACACAAGCCCATGGCTAAACCGGATATCGGATGGCAACTAATGCCTCAATTTAGCACCTACTGCAATAAATTCAGTAGATCCTCTTTTTTCTGTGTTGCCAAAATAGAGTAGAGTTTCACTAAATGAAACCAATTAAACCTCATAAAAGTCACGACTTACTTGACTCTGTACACACTAAACTGTATACAACTAAGTTTGATTTATTTGGTAGACGAACATTGGGCGGCAACAAGCTAAATCCAGTCATACTTTAGAGTGTTCAAGCATATTCTATAAACTAATCGAGTCAAATCCAATCGAACCAAAAATAAACAAAGCTTTTGAAATGATTATTTAATCTTGGCATGATTTTTTCTATAAGCTTGAGCTTGGTCCGTTTAAATATACTAAATTGATAAACTAGTTGGTTATTGAGTTTGATAATTTAATTTATTTTAAAAAAACTCTTAGAATGAATTAAAAAATTAATAGATATGTACTGAATTGACAAATTTAGCCTCCTCCTCACATAACTTAGATTCCTTCCAATCTTTGTTAGTTACCTATCAACATTCTTTTGACAAGTAGCAAATGGTTGGGGAAATCCATTTTGGTATAAGATATTATGATCATTTTTATTTCTCTTTAGGGATAAAAAACTATTATAATAAAAATAATAATTATTATTATTATTATTTGAGATAAAGGAGGGTTGATATCTGAAACATTCATTAGTTTGTCTTATTAACTCCTTTTCTTTAGTTACTTGACTTGCTCTGCTACTTCTTTTTCCTCCTGTGGCCTTTAGTGGGCACAGGCAGGGGAGGTTTCTCCTTCTCCGGGCCAGCTCTGCTTCTCCTGTGCTCTGTTTCTGGTGATGGAACAGTGAAAGCTGCTCGGAAAGGTGTCCAAGATCTCAGCTTTTTGGGTCGCCGGTGATGGAGAGGCACCGGTGCAAGCAGTGCTACAGGCGGTTCGCCAGCGGCCGCGCCCTCGCGGGGCACATGCGCTCGCACTCCGCGGCGGCCAAGGGCGCCCGCCGTGGGTTTCCCCCGTCTCCTTCCGTGTCCTCTTCGTCTCCCGCGAAGGGGTGGGCGGTCGGCGGGGAGAGCGGGAAGAGGTTGGGGGCGGAGGTGTCGTCCTCCAGGGAGAGCGACGCCGAGTCGTCGCTGAGCCGCCGGCCGAAGCGCTCGCGCGGCGTCGCGGACGAGGTGCACAGCTCCGTGTCTGATGGGTCCGCCGAGGAGGACGTCGCTCGCTGGCTGATGATGCTGTCGCGCGACGCGTGGTCCAGGTGCGGGGCGAAGGGCGGGCCGGAGACCAGCGGATCCAGATCGCCGCCGCGGATGCCGATGGAGTTCCAGTGCGAAACCAGCCACAAGAGGGGCGGGAGGAAGGCAGTTCCCGACGAGGATTCCGCAGCCGCCGTCGGACAAGAACAAAAGCTCTGGGAATGCACCTATTGCCACCGGGCGTTCCGCTCCGGCCAGGCCCTCGGCGGCCACAAAAGATCCCACCTTTTTCCCTCTTCCGCCGTCTTCGCCGCCGCCACTTCGCCGGAAACACCTCTTCCTCGTCCACACCCCGCCTTCACCGTAGCAAACACCGCTGCTTCCAACGAGACCAGAACCGGCATAGATCTCAACCTCCCAGCTCCGCCCGAGGAAGAGGCGGAACTCTCGGCGCTCTCCGTGGCGATAGATTTGGCCAGCAAATGAAGCGATCAACAATCAAAGACGCCATTTTAGAGGCAATTCAATTCCAGTGCGCTAAACATCAAATTTCATCCCAACAAAACAAAAAAAAAAACTTCAGCTTTGAAACTTTCGTCGCATGCTTTTGTTGATTTCCAGTTCCTCCTATACTAAAAATCAACTACACTGGTCTGTAATCTCCTCCCGTAAATTAGCGTTTACGATCGTCGCCGCGATTAAACAGCAAGCAGCACAGAGCACTGACACACGAGGAAGAAGTGTGGCGTGCGTTAGGTGGAACAGGCGCAGTTACAGCTCTTTGTTGTTTCTTCTCTGTCCATTCCGTCTGCATGCATGGACTGTACTCACTGCTTAATCAGTAATCACTCCTCATCATCATTGCCTCCTCTCACTCACCCCTTCGGCGAGTGGTGGTGGTGGCACCATTGATGCTGTTCTTCCGCGACAAGCACTTACCGGAAGACAGTGTGCAGACTATTCCCCATCGCTTGAGCTCCACTTCATTCCATGACAGCGTCAAGATTCTCCATCATCAGTTTCCAGAGTCCACAAAGCTTAGAGCCCAATCATTCTCCCACCTTCACATGCCTAGAAAGAGCTCATGACGAAGCTTAAAGTCAAGTCGAGCCGAGCCAAACCAAGCCAGCGTCGCATGGCCTTCACATGATCGAGTTCGACCACCATGCATGGTTTGTTTTCAATCCAGCAAGGATGCTTTTCTGAGCCAAAGGTACATGGCATCCACGTTGATTGCCTAAAAGTACGCCATCGATGCTGGGAACCGTTGACGGGGATGTCGGCCACTTGCGGCGGAGGGGAGCAAGGAAGCCAGGGGAGTCGATGGTGGCTGACTGCGCGCCTGAAGTTCGATGAATTGCCGAAATGAATAACAGCCCTTCTTCTGCTTGTTGATGACGGTTGGCGATTGCTTAGGGAGTTTTAGAGGAAGTGCAAGTGATTTGAGTGGTTCCAAAGTAAGATTAATGCCTCCCGTGCATTTAGCATAGCTAGACTTTCACCCTGAAGCAAAGTTATAGGTCTTGAAGTTAGCTACATTTTAGTGTCCGGAACAACCCGTAACTCCAACCGACAAAGCTATAGTCATTTTACTTTTAGGACGGAGTGTTGTCTGGAATTCAACAACCGTGCCTTTTGAATTCGTTTGAAATTTGCAATGAATTCGTAGATTTATTGCAGAAATTTGCAATGAATCATTCCAACGAATTATGAATTCGTTGGAAATTGGCAAATATTTTGAAAAAAAAAATGTCCAAAGCCGTTTAATAAGCCTTGATAGTTTGAAATGAAATAAAATCAGCTCTTATATATTAGTCTAGTTCTCTTGGTTATATTCATATATTTAAATATCAATTTGATCCAATATTTTTGATCTGTAATTTTTTAAACACGAATTATATATTTCAGACACATTAATATATGAAAAATCATGGAGCAAAATATATTAAGTCAAAATAATAAGATTAGCCAGCAGCTAAAGACTCATGTCACAAAGTACAAATTAGCAACAGTTAAGTGAGACTACACTGATAGAATGACTATAACTTAACAAGAGAGAGAGAGAAAAAAACAGCAGTTAGAATATTTAGATCAGGGGAAAACATTGAAATAACTGGCTCTCTGTGCTAGAGCAGTGCAAACCAAGACCTTATGCAGGTCTTAGCAATTTCACATTCAGATTCATTTCCTTGTAAGTACTGACCTTTTCTGTTGCCTTATGGCAATGGCCTTCCGACAGAAAAGATTTTGGGGAGTCCTTGCTCCTCTGAAACTGAAGACCAACAAGAATCCCTTTGAACAGAAGGTTCAACTTGTAGATCTTGGTTTTTGATTGCAAAAACTAAAAAATGGATCTTCCCCGCAACGATTTTCTGCTTCAGAAGAATGATACAGATTTACATCAATAAAAATTGGAGATCATTCCGTAGTTCGTAATATAAATTACCTCACTGGGATCATCTGCTTTCCTTCTAATGTCACTTGATCAGCCACTGGAAATATGGCATCAGTGATCAACTCTGGGGGTTTACATGATTCAGGTTTCAAAGTTAAAGACTTGGTTCGTGAGGACCTGCTTAAGAAAAAGAACAAGTCAAGTGCTTCTCTAGAACAGGAAATAACTTTCTTTTTATAATCTAATAGGCACACATAGTATGCTTAACAAAGGTTTACAATCAAAAGATCCTTATGGCTGATACCAAAATGTAGGAACAAACACAACTTAAACATTCATAATATGAATAAGGACATAGTACCTTCTTCCCGCATCCTTTCCTTCTATGACCATCCTATGGCTCATTGGTAGTGTAACATCATCAATCTTAAGCAAGTCCTCTTTAGTTTCACACGATCCAAAATTTGATTCAATAGACATGGTCATGCAAATTATTGTTCAATGATAAGATTAACAGATTAAACTAAAACATCAATCAATAACATTTGTTGCTTTTGCCAAGATGTTTTGATGATCGCATACCATTTGTTGTAGATCTCCCCTCCTAGTGAACTGGATGTTTGTAGTCTACAAAGGCCCATGAACCATTGAACCCCACACTCTAGGAATCATGTAAACCTTATGAAAAGGGTAGGACCAAAAAGATGAAAGCAAATTATAGCAATGATCTGGACACATTATATATGGCATGAAAAGGATGAAAAGGTATTTTGAAATATAGATGTGCACTGGATAATGTGTAAAGCAAAAGACCAAACACCTTTATTTTCTTAATTAATCTCCCTCTGTAAAAAGTCTAAAGCTTGTTCACAAAAATTCATTTTTGAATTCACAGCATATCATATGCAAACATGAAACACACAGGTTTTGACTTACAATTGGATTAAAACGATATCGATGGATTCAGGCTCTCATAGAATCTATTCTACAGACTATTGCTAAATAGAATACAATCTTGAGCATCAAGTCATTATATTTTCTCCTATTGAAATACAAGCATCTTTAGCCATCACATCCAATACAATCATGATATTTGTTAAATTCTTTCCACACAAATGATTCCTCTAAGAGAGTGAAACTATGCTGTCATCAAGATAATAATTATAGAGGCAATGAAGCTATAGTCCAAGAACTAATTCCAGACTAAAATGAGTTCAGATACAAGCAACAAGGTAGTATTGCTTCGTAGTTGCCGCCATCTTTAATGCGAGATTTTTTAAAGAAATTAAGTCAATCACAAGCATCAGCTAAGAAAATCGACTATAAATCAATGAAGAATTGCTTGCAATTGGTTGTATATTCAGAAACTAAATGGATAGATGAAAATCACATTTAGGTATGTAAACAATGACTAGATAGTCGTGCATATTAGATTCAATAGAAAAGAGCATTCTTCATTTCTAACCAGCATTGCTAGGTTAGAAGTTTTGATTCACCACACCAACAGCAACTGGAAACTTCCTAAATATTATGACAAATTTCAGTTATGAGGACTTGGCCTCAGTTCATTGCTTTGCTTACTAAAACGGAAAAACCAATACCAGAAGTTTGAAATAACACAGTTGAAATCTAAACACAGACCAATTTGACAACATCTGCGGGAAAAAAAAAGCAAAGACTTCAATCGCATTGACAATCCACAAAAGTTTATAGAGCAGAAAAAAAAATTGCACGAGACAATGCTGACCTAATTTTGTCGATGCTCTCTGTCTCATGCAATGTCTCTTTTACTGGAAGACAACTTCACGAAGGAAGCTAAAACCCATGATTCAATCAAACGAAATCCTTGTAAGCCAACCAAAGCAACACAAGCTGTAAAATGACTAGTAGTGAAAGTATTGGTTTACAAGCGAACAGAGGCGAAAGTTGCGTAGAAGCGCAAATCTAGGGTTCGCTGAACTAAGGCTATACGCATGAGACGAAATTCAACTAAGGAGAAAATCACAAAAAGATTAAAGATTTGCGTTTGCAGCCATGAAACGATCGTAACAGACGAATAAGACGATCATACCTTTGAGAAGAAGAACGAACTCACGGTTGGAAAAAAAATTTAAACCAGGAGCTATCGTTCCAATTTTATCGCATGCCTTAAAAATTACCCAATTGTAGCAGAGGCTCAATAAACCGTCTATCTTTAACAGAAAAATCTCCGATGTGGGACTAAATATACTTGGGGCACCTCGCAATTTTACGGTAAGAGAGGGTTTTTTGTGGCCCACCAAATAGGCTGGGAGGGATTAGGAAGCTGGGTCTAATATTTTGAACCCAGCCCATAATTTGAACTAAACCTACTTAGTGACGGTTGTGTTATCAGACTTGATTTAATGAACAAGATCTCCGATGTGGGACTAAGCCTACTCAGTGACATCCGCACTATCAGACCCGGCCCGTGTTTGATTTAACACGCGAGATCTCCGACATGGGACTAAACCTATTTAGTGATGTCTGTGTTATCAGACCCGGCCTATGTTTGATTTAACAAACAAGTTCTGCGATGTGGGACTAAGCCTGCTTAGCAACATCTGCGTTATCTGACCCGACCCGTGTTTGATTTAAACAAACTGTGATGGCTTCAACCCGTCAAGGAATTTTTTCCCCCTCTCTGATTACTCTGCTTTATACTCGCAGTTCAATCAGGCTGGGATTGGAAATTCTGGATCTTTAGCTAAGCTAAAAACAAGGACGAACAGAAGGATTAGTCGAGTGGAAGCATGGAACAAAACTAGATAAAGAAATTCTTGAATCCAGTAACCATGGTTTCTCCCCTACCCACAACAGAAAAATACCATTGACGAATTCTCGACAAAAGACATTACACAACGCAGAGATTACTTGCTGAAGGGAATACATAGAGCTGCTATAAAGAGGAAAACTTATAAAATGGTTACCAATATACGACATTGGTGTTATGGAATGGCGGCTCATGGAAACACAGACTCATCAATCAGGAAGATTCAGTAATCTTGGACAGCAAGTTCTACGGGAGATGTGTCTGCTTGCTTAGGTGGTAGAGCATGCAGCTATCTATTCCAAAGGTCGAGGCCCATTCCTGCATTGTGTGCAATTAATCCAATTGAAGTTGTCACCACGATTGAAGCAATCCCTCCCTTCAAAAAATTTAAAAGAAAAAGATTAATCAGCCACCAATGTGTATACAAAATCAATATCCACTTGAATAACTAAATGCGAATAGACGACAACTGGTCAGATAACATTAGCCAAAAACAATTGCAGAGTTATCTGTAAAAGATTAGCAAATTCAATATGATATGAGGAAGCACTTCTTTTACAAAAGTTGCTTCCAGTGGCCTCAATTAACAGGCTCAATCAGGGGGAAAAGGACAGAACATGCAGTTCTAGAAAGGAACGAACATAACAAAAGAAATGAATATGCTTTGCTTGTCAGGTGACAAGCTTCATGAAAGGTATGTGAACCTTCTCTTGAGTGGGACTATGGAGCAGTTAAACAAGTCGTCCTAGTTTTTGAGCTGCAATTCTAAGGTTGTGTTTACTGCAGTGAAGTGGATTAAGATCAGAGGGGAATCGAAAAAAATTGGTATTTATGAAGTTCATGGATAGAAGGAAGAATCCTAAATAAGAATCCCTTAACCGATCCTTTCCAGTGAACCAATCCACGAAAACTCAGTTAACGGATACAGAAACCAACAACACAGCCACTTTTCTTCAACAAATCTGTCTCCTCTCGGTCCATGCCAGCACCTTCTGCCAGGTAAACAAAAAATGGAACCTTCTCCACTCCTCTTTCAATAAGTTCCTTATCTTCATCGCGTCTGGGACTAAAAACCCTTAAAGATCTAGGCAAACGAAACATGATAATATTGCAGCACATCTCTAGGGCTGACCAGATGCACATCCCACATGCCTCTACGAGCATCTTAACCATCTCCACAACCTCCTCATAGTTTCTTTTGGATTTCATCAAGTCCTTCAACTAATGAGGAATTCCATCAGCGATAGCACCATAAGATGGCTTAGCTCTGTTTGATTAATATGAATACTACAATGCTAAAAAGGACTTCCATAAAAAAAAACCCCATAAAGTTCAATTAGCAAAAATATATGTCTAATTAGAATACTTAGACCAGAAACAAAACAAAATCCTAAACATAAATTCTATTCGTATAAAACATATTTTTAATAGAATCTATATGAGAAAACCCATATCTACTATTTGGAATACTCAATATATCACGAATGTGATGAGTTATGAGTACATAGAGTATTGAAACACAAATAATTGTTCAGGCAAACAGTTTATGTTCATAGCTCAAAATTCCAAATCTCAAGTATGATACTGATTTCAATCCAAATTCAAAATATATTCTCTAGGTGTCAGCTTGCATTGATGTATGAAACAAGTTGGCAAAAGACTGTACTAACCTATGCTTTTACATGAACTGTCAAATTATACTTTCCTATTGATATAATTTCTTGGTTCTTGAATCAAATGTAATTACAACTCCTTCAGATAATATTAATCTCTTTATATTTGTGTCATTAGGATTTTAACTTTTAACTTCATGGTTCCACCGTATGCTTGTTTCATTACCAAATTGTCATAATCTTTTATTGTTTGACAACTTATAATGTTTGCTGAATCTGACCTGACTTTCTACAAGAAATTATGCATCTCGAAGAATACAAAATCAAATTTGTAGAAGATGCATGCATATTGCAAAGTAAGGACAATTGTCTTAATTCAGTTTGTAATTGTTACCAATGAATTTATGTTTACATTTGCTTTATAACTTTAATGATGTGTCATCTTCATGTTGCCTCTTTTAATAACATTCGAGACACTAAAATTACAACTTTGATAAGAAACTTAAAAGTATGGTTATGTACTCAAATCATATTTTCTCTATTTGAATAATTTCTTTCCAGACTAGTTTTGCTAATATATTTATTCTACTTTTACCATGCACGTATAGTAGTCTTAATCTTATCATTGTAACTATTTCTTTCAAGTTTCTGTTATATGTGTGTTGCATACTCTCATGCTCTATATTCCTGGAAGCAAGCTATCTATAGCTTGCAATAGAGCTTCACGTCAATTGTATCAACTTATGTAGCACATTTTGTGACCCATATTGGGCAGCAAAGTAGCGTCAAGTATCAAAAGTGTCATCCTTGTACTGGTCTCTATTCTAGACATATCATTGGAACAATAGGACTTGTCTGTATCTCTTGGCATTAGATTTAAATATGTGAAAAAGTTTACCCATGTCCTTCTATCTGGTTAATTAATGATAAATAAATAAGCTTTTGAAATTTTTTTATTCAATCGCAAATAACATAAATAAGCTCTTAAATAAATGAACTGTTATTCAAAAGGGGTTTGTTCAATTACAGTTAAGAAAAAGTATCTCCCCATATTATAAATCCTCTCGTCTAAATCAAAAGACTAATATATAGGATAATTTCAACAAGGCAAACCAAGATCTTAATAATTCTGATCATTAACAAATTGAACTTTTCCACATGGGCAATGATGTATTGAAATTGTGAGAAAGCAGACCTCACTGACTGATTTCAGAAGAACGTCATTACCACTTATCTAAGATACTGACAAAAACACAGTTTTACATAGGTAATCTCTCTATCTTTCTTAACACAAAGAGATAAAGATGAAGTCTAAATGAAAGAAAGCTAACATGATGTTTGTGTACCTCATTGGGCAGGAGGGCCTCCAGCGTTTCCTAGACCCATTTTTTGTCCTAACTCTGTAAGTTGCTCAACAAATTCAATCCCATTAAGAATTTCTGTAGTTCCATAAATCACATGTTTCACTGGCTGCGAGCGTTGCGCCAGCTCCATTAAACCCCTGTATTCTACATAATTCCCTCCACCTATCATGAATACAATTGCCTCCTTAAAGGGCCCCTTCAACTGTGCTCCATGACCTGTTTTGGGGGCTCTTGGATCAAATATAAGGTAAGAATCAACCTCTGGATTTGGCTTCCCTTCCATCAAAGCCTCCACTATCCTTGTTAGAGCCAACTGCCTCCCTCCTGACAATAGATTCTTCATACCTGCGGTTACAGCACTGATGGACTGTCCATAGAGCTTCTCAGCCCAATCCACAATGTTACTCCTGCTAGCAGAGCTCGCTGAGGCAGTCAAGGATGTATTCAAGGACTTTACCTTCTTTACATAGTGAAAGGCACGTGTATCCACCTCAGACTCCCTCAACGCTGCTTCTATTGACTCCAATTCAGATTGTGGTGTTGTTTCCAAAGAAAGAAGGTAGGTTATTGCAACACGAAGCTTATCTACCTTGGTACCTTTCCCTCTGAGAAGACTGAGCAAAGAACTTCTATCCACACTTCCCTTGCTCAGCATGTCAGTTTCAAGAGTGCAGTAAGCATCCAAAGACCTTGCTTTGATCTCACCCAAAAGAACAGTGGCGATGTTTGTGTGTTTGTCGATCACCTTCTTCCTTTCAGTTAGCTCAGGAAGTGAGTTAACTGCATTCATCAAATGCTTGGTATTACCAACCAGATCAGTCCCGTCAAACTCAACACCATCCTTTCCCCCAGTTCGCCTATTCACCTCATCAACATCCTGCTTGTACTTGCTCAATTGGGTCTCTATTTCCTCAGCCACCTTCTCAAATGGAGACCAGCTGTTGGCAACCCAAAAAGGATCGGAGTCATCCAATTCACACGACTTTGCTGCACCCTTTTCTGCAGGCATTGTCACCCTATTCAGCTTCAAGCCAAGCACATCATGAACCAGTGGACGGTAGCTCCAGTCGTGTTGGATCCCAACAGACAACTCGAAATTCCGATCAAACAAACAGAGGATTGGGCGCTGGAAGGAGCTAGTAAGATTTCCGCCCTCTGTGAAAAGGTTGTTTCTTGTGACCAAATGATCACGAAGACGAGCATCCAAAGCGGACGCGACCATCTCAGCAGGACCACCACGAGCACACCGGATCACCGGAACAACTCCAAGCGTGGCAAGGACGCAAAATAATCCGCTGACTATCTTCTCCACGATGTCCTCAATCTCACGATCTCCCGCTGAGGGATCGTTAATCTGGACGTAGGTCTTCGGCTGGGCGAGCGAGAAGAGACCATCCTCCAGAGACACGAACTCAAGATACTGATCGTATACCTTCGAGATCCGGTGAACAGAATCCATCTCGAGGGTCCTCCGAGCGAGATCCTCGAGCAGCGGGCGAGGAAGAGAGGATGAGAAATTGAGATGGAAAGCGTCGTAGAGGCCCCGAGTGGCATCAGCAGCGATCCGCTCGACGTTTTCCGGAGTAGGGCGGACGAAGTAGACAGCGGGCACGTCGGGGACTTTCTGGCGCTCCTTGTCGATGCTGAAGTAGAGAGTGACACCGTGCTTCCGGAGGTCGTTGACACGTATCAGCGGGGACAGGACGACGCGGCAGAAAGCGTCCATGATGAGGATCTTGTAGACCTCCTCGGCGGGGGCAGACGCGGACGAGATCCCGCCGGCGCCACTGGGAGTTATCGTCTGATTCAGATTCAGCATCCGGACAATGAAATCTTCGGAACAAACATCGAATACGATCAGAAAACAGAGAAAATCACGAATGAGATCATAGCAGAAGAAGATGGGGGCTTACTAGTCTGCTTCTGCCGCAGATTGAGCGCCATGTCCACGTCCAAGGTTCTCGCGCTCGTCGGAATCGCAATCGAGCCCGCAACGAAAGGTCGGCAGGGTTCTCTCGATCGGATCTGAAGAAGAAGAAGCAGAAGAAGGAAGAAGAAGAAGAAAGGGGGCAGTTCTCTAGCCTCTTCAGTTTTTTCTAGAACAACACCCTTTATATTTAACATTTTTCAAAAAGATCTCCTATAATTTTGATAATGTTACACTAACCCCTAATATTCTATTTTCAAGTCAAAATGCTTTTCTTTCTATTTTAAAACTCCCAATTTTTTAAATTTATAATTATCTATATTTTATTTATACTAATTTTCTATTTGTGGATAGCCGGCGTGAAAAGACCATTTGGTCCTCTTCCCTTCCCGCCCCCCAAATTAAGAAGGTCGCTCCTTCTCCATCGCTCCAATCCTGCGTCTCTGTCTCTTTTCCGTTCCTTTCTCCTTCCTTCTCCCGTTCTCCGATTTCCTCCTCCTCCATCTCCTCCGACACCGCCACCCTCATCTGCGTTACCATTTTCCAAACTGCCTCTCAGGGCAGCCCGCGATTGCCCCAGCTCGACGAGATATCTAAAAGAATGCTGGCCTCATGGTCCCGCCGGAGGCCGCGCCGGGGCTCCGCCGATGCCTCTCCAATACCCGTCTTTTCTTCGGCCCTAATCCTCCTCTTCCTCTTCCCTCTCGGCCACTGCCAGGATTATGACGATTACGACGGCGGCGGCGGTGGAGGCGGAGGCGCAGGTATTGGCCAGGGAGCGTCCCAGATGTTTACTCAGGTGGTGTACGAAAAGGTCATGAATCTAACCACCGCCTTCGCCAAGGACATTGGACGGCAGCTGGATTTCTGCATTGAGAACCCGTATGCTCATCGACCCCTCCTTTTTTTTTTTCTGGATCATTTGTTGGGATTTTTCAGTTGCAGGGGATTGATTTTTGAGGTGGTGGTGTTGGTTCCAGGGACAAGGAGTGGAATGAGGCGTTCAACTTCTCCAGGGACACCACTTTTATCTCAAATTGCCTCAAAGAAACTAAAGGTGCGAAATTTGACTGCTTTCCTCCTGCAATGCATTCATTTTTGTAGTTTATACAAATCATTCAGAGAATATAATCATTCCATATTTTAAAAAAGCAATCATTCGTACTAACAATTCAGGTTTGCTTGGAGATCTTTTATACTTCATTTTTTTTTCCAGGTCATTATGATTATTAATTAGCACCTAAAGATTTCTCACGGTATACTTCAATGCATTAACAGGAGATCTCACTCGTCGCCTATGCACAGCTGCAGAAATTAACTTTTACTTCAGCAGTTTCTATGACAATGGTGGAAAAAAGAACTATCTGAGACCTAATAAGAATTGTAATCTGACATCATGGGTATCTGGATGCGAACCAGGATGGTCTTGCAGTGCTTCTGATGGCCAAAAAGTTAATCTTAGAGACAACAAGGTCGTGCCGATCAGAACTACAAATTGTCATCCTTGTTGTGAGGGTTTCTTCTGTCCCCATGGTATCACATGCATGATCCGTGAGTATCTTTCTCTTGGATTCGAACACGTGTTCTTAGAATTAACTTCAATCTGTTATCATATCATTATGTTGGTTCAACCTGTAGTTTATTCTTAATTCTCAGTCAAAAGAAAGACTACTTATTTCACATGTCAAAAATGGTTAGATCATATTGAATTATATTATATGCTTGAGATCTCTATTTATTCTGCATTTATATTCACATTGCCTTCGCCTCTCTTCAGTAAAAATCATATTGGGAACACATACATTAATCATACAAAGAAATGAGGTGAATTCTTAGTTTGACGGTGGCTTCTAGCTTTAAAATGGATTAAGGTTCAAAAAGCTATGTAAATAGTCACTTTGTCTTATAGCCCATAAACTAACCTGCAAAAGCTTCATGTGGTAGTCTATCCTCTTTGCTTTCCTTCAAACCATATCGAAGATACTGTCTTATTAATATATATTGCAGGAAAACAAGACCATGATACCCTGGTTCTGGTTGGGCTTTTATGTAAATTTACTAACTTTTTAGATGCTAAAGCTTCAAATAAACATTCTATTGAATAGTTCTTTCAATTCAGCAGTTGATACAATGCAATGGACAGCTGCAATAGTCCAGCAGTATTTACTGAAGTATTTTGACCGTTCTTCACTTTCAGGGTAAACTGACCAAGATAATTGCATATGATTTATACCTGTATGGCTATATATACTTAGTTAACTACTGAACATACCTAAATTTGTAGTTTGCTATCAAATTGTTTATTATTTTCTTTTTCCGGAAGGGGAAGCCTTAACTTTAACTATTCATTCTATCAGAGTTACTATCAAATACATTTATTAATCTATTTGTTTGTGCATGTAATTTATAGATGTGGGAAATATTATTTTCCGTCTTAAAGATCACTGTAACTTTATATTTCCTTCTAAAACACAAATCCTTAAGTAAACAAAAATCTAGAAAGAGATAAAAAATTGCACCTTCCGTTTTAAGCATTGATTTGCTTTCTTCTTATAACTATTTTAGTTTAGATGGTGCTCAACGAAGTACCGTTTATGCTACCTTACACTTTACTAAGGTCATATGCCCTAGTTTACCATTGAAACTACAAAGCAAGTTCACTAATTTCATTCTCTTTAATGGTCAGCCTGCCCATTAGGTGCATACTGCCCACCTGGAAAGTTCAACAAAACTACCGGTGTTTGTGATCCGTAAGTTGATCTCAATCTTTTCAAGGTTCTGCCAGATATACATTGTTTAATTTCTTGTAGCAATATTATTTGCATCTTGACATTAATATATATTCAGGTACAACTACCAGCTACCTGCTGGAGAACCAAACCATACATGTGGGAGTGCTGATATGTGGGCCGACGTGGTATCTAGTAGTGAAATATTTTGCCCTGCAGGGTTCTACTGTCCAAGCACCATACAGAAAATTTCTTGTAGTAGTGGGTATTGTTTCTCAATCCTAGTTTTCTAGAGCAATTCTCTACCTATAATATCATTTGAGACTTTCTTCATGAGAGTCAATTCTATACTACAATTCTTAGATTCTTATGTGCGACTGACACCCATTTATAATACTTGCTTCAGATATTACTGTAGGAAGGGCTCTACTTCTCAAACGAGTAAGTTTTTTCTAGTGACTTAGTTAATTAGAGATCTTGTAAAATGTTTTATTCAATGATGAAGAATTATAAAGTAGGAAATATAAAATATATCTCGTGAAATGTTTCAAGTGGTGATGAAAATTTGAATTGTAAAGTAGGAAATGGAAACCATCTAAAACAACAACGAATAGATTATAGGAATAGCTATTAGGTTTCTTCTAGGCAGCACATCCTAGTAAAAATTCAAACTTTCCATTTAAATAGGAGAAGTGCTAAATCAGAGACATGGACTTCTTTGAGTCTAGTTGGGTGCATCGGTCTAGCTCAGACTTGGGTTAGATTCATCATTCACGTTTAAATCTATTTGAATTTTCAACTTTGCATGGAGTGAAGTTGGGTTAAAAATCTATATTTGGATTCATCCTTGAAAGTTTAAATCTACTTGAAGCCAAAATAGACTGGATTGAAGTTTGGCTGATCTATGTGATTGGTTGTCAAGTTTCATCGGGTGTTGGCTCAATGAGGCTCAAGTTTTTTTTTTTATCTCCAACAAAATGCCTATCGAAGTATGTTAACCACACCATAGAATTTCTTACAATGACAATAAAATCACTCTCACATGCCACAGCACTCAAAATAGTCTGGTTGAGAGGCCTAAGTTGATTACCAAACTGCAAACTTAATTTGCTCCTCAGCTGAGCTAACTATCTACTTTTTGGAAGCCTAGCAAAATATTTTTTGCGTTCTTTTGCAACTGAAACTAGCCTTTTCTTATTGAAGTTGTATGCTTTTGCAGGGTGCTTCCAAAAACGTTCTTGTCCACCGAACTCTGTAAATCAAGATATTACCATATTTGGAGCCTTGCTGATGGTGAGTCTTATTTTGGTTATTCCTTGTTCTTCTCATACTCTTACCACTGTCGAGTTCGACCATTGTTATCGTATTAAGAAATTCTTAATAAATGGACATCCAATTCGGTTATACCATCCATTCCTCATAGAAATTAAGATGTTTTTTTTTGGGTGGTGGGTAGTGGGGAGGGAGTCTATCCTTACACAAGTGGAAGTGCAAACCTTCCAAGAAAAAGGATCAAAACAATCTTACTAACATGATTGAATCACTAGAGGAAAATCCTGATAGTTATGAAGGCTTCAATGTTGAAATAGGTGATAAAAATTTGAAGAAGAATATGCCTAGAGGAAAACAAATGCATACTCGCAGCCAAATATTCAAGTATGCATATGGTCAGATAGAGAAGGAAAAGGTTATGCAGCAAGAGAACACGAACCTGACCTTTTCTGGAGTAATCTCCATGGCCACTGATTCTGATAGTAGAAGTAGGCTCGCAATCGAAGTTGCTTTCAAGGATCTCACGCTGACTCTTAAAGGGAGTAAGAAAAAACTCTTAAGGTCTGTTACAGGAAAACTTATGCCTGGTCGTGTGGCAGCAGTGATGGGCCCATCTGGGGCTGGTAAAACAACATTTCTGAGTGCTCTGTGTGGAAAGGCAACTGGATGTGCTATGTCAGGCCACATACTTATAAATGG
This sequence comes from Kaempferia galanga, assembly GCA_037974795.1. Lineage (NCBI taxonomy): Eukaryota > Viridiplantae > Streptophyta > Magnoliopsida > Zingiberales > Zingiberaceae > Kaempferia > Kaempferia galanga. Next base: position 5,044,021 of record JBBPFP010000133.1, on the reverse strand, counting down.
GAAAGCAGAACCGATACGGTCTTATAAAAAAATTATTGGTTTTGTCCCACAGGATGATATTGTTCATGGAAATTTAACAGTAGAAGAGAATCTTTGGTTCAGTGCTAGATGCAGGTACGGTGGTACATTAACTTCATTGTATTCTTTCATATGTTGACATTGGCAATTTAATGTTTTACTTTTGGTATGCCAGAATTACATCTAGTAGTTGTAGGCTCTAGAAATTATTATGCTCTTAAAACACCCAGATTCTCATTTTCTTACTGATAATCACAATCATATGTAACCATTTGCTTTTTTGTATTGGCCTGGCAAAAGATGTATACAAGTCCTTGTTCATGTTTCTCTCACTAATGAGAATAATTATAGACGCGGTTGTAACCTTTTTCCATGATGTTGCAGACTTTCAGCTGACATTTCCAAAGCTGATAAAGTTCTCGTCGTAGAAAGAGTTATTGAGGCCCTAGGTCTACAGGCAATAAGAGATTCGCTTGTTGGAACTGTAGAGAAACGTGGTATCTCTGGTGGACAAAGAAAACGAGTGAATGTTGGTCTTGAAATGGTCATGGAACCTTCTCTTTTGATATTGGATGAACCAACATCTGGTTTGGATAGTTCTTCTTCAAATTTGTTGCTGCGAGCTCTTCGACGTGAGGCCCTTGAAGGGGTAAACATCTGCATGGTTGTTCACCAACCCAGGTTGTTTTACATTCATGGCACATGAACTTAATAATTATACTAAACTATAAATTTTCTCCTGCAAGTGGACTCCAGCATCCATATAGTACACAAATAATAATTCTTTAATATTGAGGGAAACTAGTTGCCTATTGCAAAATGTCAGTGGTTAGTCTATCAAAAACTTAGAAAAAGATTAACAAAAGAAGAAAACAAACTGCTAGCATTTGACTGACCACTATGTAATTGTATATGCTTCTGACTCTCCTGTTAGAATGCCAAATTATTTTACGTGACTTGAATTATGCTGCATTTTAGCGCAATGTCATTATGCATATGAGAATTTCAGCATGGTTAAATTTTTTCAGCCATCAAATTATGTTGCATGAATAATCTAAATATTTAGACAAAATGCAATTTTTATTGGCTATATTCATTCAAGCTACGAGGTAGACAAGTCCTGTATGCCAGCTCGCTTACCAGTTTATAATGGGAAAACCATGAAGCAATTTTTGGAAATATAGTCTGTGCAAAAACATGTAATCATTTCTCTATGAGATTGAGTAATACGATCTTCTTTTGTTTCAGCTACACACTGTTCAGTATGTTTGATGATTTGATACTTCTAGCAAAAGGAGGCATGATTGCTTATCTTGGATCAGTTAAAAAAGTTGAAGAATACTTTGCAGGCCTGGGAATCAATGTCCCTGAGCGTGTAAATCCTCCAGATTATTTCATTGATATTTTAGAGGGTGTAGTCAAGCCAAGTGCGAGCTCAGGTGTAAATTACAAAGAATTACCTCTACGTTGGATGCTGCATAATGGGTATGATGTACCCCGAGATATGCTACAGAATGCTAGTGACGCTGATTTATCCAACAAGGGAACTGGAGGGAATCATTCAGAAACTGGGTCTGAAACTGAGAAAAAATCATTTACAGGAGAAGTATGGGATAATATCAAGGATATTATGGGGCAAAAGAAAGATGAGTATGATTACAATTTCTCCAAATCAGCAGATTTATCTAATCGAAGGACACCTGGTGTTCTTACCCAATATAAATATTTTCTGGGAAGGTAAATATTGCACCTGTCAAAATTTAATCATCTTAATGAGGCCCACCTGATGATCCAAACTCATAAAATAATGGTCATATGTTATAGTAATTGTTGAATTTCATGTTTCGATCTTACTGGTTCATTTACAGGGTTGGCAAGCAACGGCTTCGGGAAGCTAGAATTCAAGGTGTTGATTTTCTTATATTATGTCTGGCTGGTGTATGTTTAGGAACACTTGCTAAAGTGAGCGATGAAACATTCGGTGCACTAGGTTACACATATACCGTCATTGCTGTTTGTAAGTTGGAGATTTGTAGTTTTGCCCCTTTTCTGTTTTTGTGTTTTATGCTATATACATTATCAATTTGTTGGCCATAAACTTGCGTAAATAACACAAATAATTTGCTGTACCACAGACAACAATTTTTTTGAGGGGGAAAAAAGGTGAAATTCTACCCTTAACTAATCAATGAGGAACATACAATCAATAAGGAATGTCATGAATGATCTCTTGACTTGACACGAGACAGAATCATTTCTGTAACTGAAGGTCAAATCTCAGCTTAAGCCATATCATTTGTTGCAACATACTGTAAGGAAACGGAGAACAAGAAGAGATGTAGAGAGGAGTATCCTTGATGAATTCAGTGGCCTAGTAGGGTTATTGATATAGAGGGGTTACATGAGTTATGCATACACTTTTCAGTTATGGTAAAGACATAGGACAGCAAATAAGATGTATATGACAAACTTGTACATGGTAAAATATTATCGATTGATATCAACCAGGGGTTTGATTGATCAGTTGGGGATTTGATGACTTTACACTAGGAGTTCATATCTAGAAATGCATTTATTTGCTTAAGTAATCTGGTGTTAATTTGTTAGCAACTTAGCTGATCATTCATGTGCCATGATGATACTAGCAGGAAGGTGCAAACATAATACAAAATAATAATCTCTTGTTAGACAGAGCAATTTGGTGATCCAAAAACCCATAGTTTAGTGTTGATGATATCAGTCTAGGTTTGTACTGTACATTAGCTATCGTGTGGCACACATTTTCTTGCTTTCTTCCTTTTTGCAGGCTATTCGATTGACAGATTCCATAAGAAAAATATAGTCATGTTTTTATTCTGTTTGAGTACAAAATCTACACTGTAGTATTCCACCATAGAACTCCTTAATTCCCTTGGCAACTTATTGTCAACCTGATTAAAATATTTAATTTCCTGGTTCACTTGTTGCCAAACAAAAGTTTTAACTTATTTAAAATGATATATTCCTTATTCGCATTGAATCCAGTTTTTACTTGATTTTGTATCAATAAGTCTTTTTAGTTGATCAAATATGACGCAGCATAATCCGGTGACATACTTTTGAATCGTTGTTTATCGTTTACACGTGTGTTTCATGCATGCCTCACCATGTGTTTAGTCGAAAATGGAGGCAATCTATTGTCTTAAAAACCTTTAGGAAGGTGATATTTTGGATAATTGATTTGATATCGCCTTGTGATTTCTGATGTATTTGGTGCACAACAGTATACACTAATTATCACACTTAAATTGCAGCCCTCTTGTGCAAGATTGGAGCATTGAGATCATTTTCACTCGAAAGATTGCAGTATTTGAGAGAACGAGCATCTGGCATGAGCTCGCTTGCCTATTTTCTTTCAAGAGATACAATTGACCATTTCAACACGATCATCAAGCCAATTGTTTATCTTTCTATGTTCTACTTCTTCAACAATCCTAGATCATCCATTTTAGACAACTACATCATCTTAGTCGCACTGGTCTATTGTGTGACTGGAATCGGATACGCTTTTGCAATTTTCTTCCAGCCAGGTTCTGCACAACTGGTATGTTCTACATCCATGCAATCGTTTCTCTCGCTCGTAGAATATTTTCTTCTTTTTTTTATAAATTTAATCACCATTTATTTTCAAATGGCAGTGGTCTGTGCTACTACCTGTTGTTTTGACTCTACTTGCAACTCAGCAGAAAACCTCTAAGACCTTGGCAAACTTATGCTACACGAAGTGGGCCTTGGAAGCTTTTGTGCTTGCAAATGCAAACAAGTATGACCTTTCAATTCTTCTCTCTTTGGACTATAGTGTTTAAGTATAAATGTTATCCAAGTCGACATGTGCCAACATCACATGATTAGCTTAAAAACAAAGGGTTTCATTGAGACTTAGGCAGACTATTATCAAGATGAACAAAGAAAGTGAAAAACAAAATGAACAGATGTGAAGTAATGAAAATACTAAACATAAGTTACTTCCAAACTTCACCATTTTTCTTTATTGATTATTTATACAAGCATGTATGCTTTAGTGCCATATTGAATCTGCACCAAATCGAAACAGACTAAACTGGTCCTTGCAGGTACTCCGGCGTATGGTTGATAACTCGGTGCGGCTCGCTTATGAAAAATGGATACGACATTGGCGATTGGTGGCTGAGTATAGTTATCCTAGCCTTGTATGGCCTCCTTTTTCGCTGCATTGCCTTCTTTTGTATGGTCGCGTTCCAGAAGAGCTAAGGGATACAGTTTTCATGCCTATTGCCTTAGCTTCATTCCTATCTTCCTCATTCAATTTTGGTGTTTAACTTGTTGAGGAAATGCACAATAATGTAAATCACATCGCGATCAGATTTGTCCTTATAGAAACCAGCCAGCAGCAAAAGCTAGTAGATAAATTGATTGTGCTTCGAGGTGTACATGCTTTGTCTCCGGATTGTTGAACATTGATCGAGTGCTACAAGCATTAGCTAGTTGGCCTTTTGTCTATTCACTTGCAAATTGCAATTTGTCATATTCCATGAACGAAGTTAGGATTTGTATGCAATCTTATCTTGCGTTGTAAAATATTGTTTTGTGATTCAATATCATCAAATCACATGATAATAATTAAGAATCCCCTTCAACAAATAGCCCTAAATTTATAAAATCAGTAAAAAAAAAGTTTATTTTGAATCTCCTTGCCATAACATTAAACTGACAAAAAAAAAAAAGTCAGCCCATTGAAGAGTTTGAAAACTTGTGATATTGGGCTTAGTAAATTATTATCGCAAAATCATTACAGGTTATTCTACGAAGGCTACCCCATTGAGAGACTTTTCGAAGAGGAATGTGCGGTGGGAATGGTCAAATGCATGCAAAATAAGTCTTCGAGAAATTGAAGATGGCTATAGCATTGTGCTTATCGAACTTTGAATTACCTTTTGAAGTGCATATTGATGCTTCTGATAAAGCAATTGGTGGTGTGTTGGTGTAAGAAGGCCATCTAATCACCTTTAAAAGTAGAAAACTCAATTTGGTTGAACAAAAATACTCTACGTGTGAGAAAAAGATGATTGTTATTGCTCATTGCTTGTAGGTTTGGAGAGTACACTTGCTAGGAACAAAATTTATGGTGAGAACTGATAATTTGCTAACACTTTCTTTGCCACTCAAAAAAATTGTTCCTTAAGCAAGCTCGTTAGCAATAATTATTGCGGCTGAATATGATTTTGTGTGGGAGAACAAACCTGGCAAGCGTAATCAAGTTGCAAATTTGTTAAGTCGAAAAAAAGTTTTTGCTACTTTCTACTTTATCACAATAGTAGAATCGATTATTCAGGAAAAATAAAGGTTGTCACTATAAATGATACAACTTATGGAAAGTTGGTGTAACAAGTAAGAGACGCCACAATACGGCGGTATTGGATCGAGGATGATCTCCTTTGATCCTGTCTGAAATTGGGCGGATGGAGCTAAGTTGCAAGGTACTGGGGTGGATCGCAGGTTGCCTGAGCGTAGACCGTTCAAATATGTGGCGCCTCGTCCGCCCTGTTCCTGCACGCACTCGCACAAACTCACATACCGTTAGAGACCAGGCAAGGAAAAGGTCCTCGGCTCTAGTACTCCGACGCTCAAGTCAATGACGTGACTGAAAGGAAAATAACAACTACAGAGGAACAGTAAATACGTATCTATGTGTACTTTCGTCGGAAACCGAAAACCTCTATTTATAACAGGGGTTTATCCTTTGACATGCAAGAT
>JBBPFP010000133.1:5012004-5025952 GCA_037974795.1 Kaempferia galanga | reverse complement strand
CCGTGCAGTACGGACTGTTAGATCAGTGTGGAGTCCTGATTTGATCTGCGCTCCGTGCTGATCCAACGGTCCGCGTTACGTGGACCAGAGAATCCCTCCTCTGTGGGGCCGGCCATCACAGCACCACCATCACAGTCATAATGTAATCAGTTAATTGGTTTGCCAAAACATCATAATTAATGTATCTAATTCTATGCTTCTTCTTATTTCCTGTTACAAGACTTATCTGTCCTATTATGAACAAGATTGCAAGACTAAGCCTAATACGATCGAAGCACACATATATAAATACAGAGTTCTGTTGAAGTCTGATGAAAATTAGGTGGTGGCCGGTTGTGGTCGATGACAGCATAACTTACGTTTTCTACTTAAACATCTGATTTTTTTTTTACGAGTTCGGTAGGTGAATGTATTAAAGAAAGTTGCTACACAAACTAACAAGTATATTTCTGATATGCGTAATCTGAACTCTATCTTGCAGCGTGTTTAATAATTAGAATAATGGAGTAGAAACAAAGTGAGCTAGATTCTCTTTAATCAAGGGACCTGAAAAGGGATCACCATTCAGTCTATAAATCTCATAATTGCCTGCTTTGCTTTCAATCCATTAAAGAAGGTCAACCACTGCCGTGCAAGGAAGAAGGAAGAGGGATGGGGAATTGCCAGGCGTCGGAGGTGGCCGCGGTGGTTATTCAGCACCCTGGAGGGAAGGTAGAGAGGCTCTATTGGCCGACGACCGCAGCGGACGTGATGAGGAGCAACCCGGGCTACTGCGTGGCGCTGGTCTCGCTCTATGTCTCGGAGGAGAAGGACGGCGGCGCCGTCCGGTTCGCCCGTGCACGGCTGCTGAAGGCCCAGGACATGCTGTTGCTCGGGCAGGTTTACCGGCTGATCGCCTCACAAGGTACGTGCTCAGAGATCATCTGATCCGTAAATTATATGTGTTGGTTCACAATGATCAGTATCGTTTGTGTAGATTAGGTAGGTGATCTAATTAGACATCTGAACTACACTAACAGTACAGATCGTTGATCAATACCGTTGGTGTAGATAAGGTAGGTGATCTAATTAGACATCTAAACTGCACTAACAGTACAGATCGTTACGGATCAGGATTGATCCATAATTTGTGAACTAGAAGAGGGAGGGCTGTTTAATTTATGCATGGGCTAATTAATGCTGAGATTTTTGGTGCCTGGATAGAGATTACAAAGGCTGTAAGGCAAAGAAAGCATGCGATGCTTAAGAAAAGTCAGGATGAGGAATTGATCAGAAAGCAGCAACAAGAGCAGGAACGCGGGAAAAATGAGAAAGGCATTGAGGCAGCTCAAGAGGAACAACGACGACAGGAGGCTTCAGAAAATTCTCTTCAGGTGTGTGTATATATATTCAGTGCTGGGCTTTCTTGGAGCAAATTAAAAGTTAGTTCTTGTTTATGATATGTTGAAGTTAATTGAGATGATACGATATAATTCAGGTGGCGAGGCAGGACAGGGACAGGCAAAAGAGCAGCGTGCAGATGGCGGTGAGAGGCCGGCATTGGCGGCCGTCGCTGCGGAGCATCTCAGAGACAGTAAGCTGAATTTAGCAAAGAACTCGTACGTGGTGTTTCTGATCGATCTCCACAGGATCCAAGAAGGCAGATCTGATCTGAGGCATGGGATGATTGAGGCTATTGTAGATGTGGCTTTAGTGTGCTTGCTGATGGAATGAATGGTTATGAGAGATATTTTCATGTAAAAATCGAGAGATGGGACTTGTGAGTGTTTCCTTGTAAAGTTGTATATACGAGACTGTTGAAATAACAGTTCGTGGTGTAATTGCCAAAACATTTCAGTTCCAAATTAGAGAATACTCGGATTAGAAATTAAGTCACGCTCAGGATTTCCCTCGCCGACCTTGCTGAAACTGATGAAGTTGCCTTTGGTCATTGATGCGATTCACCCGTCACTTTCTCGCAAGAAAACTTAAAGCTCCTGCTAACCACTCGAAAACAAAAGATGTTATAGCAACATTAAAATTCAGAAGTTGTATTTAAAAATTTATTCCCACAATATTCGTTTAGGAAAACTCAATCAATGTAACGATTATAATTTTTCATCACAAGTGTATTTTTAAACACACATTTGAACTACAAATGCCATGCCAAAGTCAATCGCTGACGAATGTAAGCATAATAAAGATATAATTGAATTAGGCAAGCCACCCAGTGGACAGTTTGACAGCTAACCAAAAAGAAGTCAAATTTTGCAAAAGACTGCAGGTAGTTGATCAATCAAAGGGGCAGAAGTTGTGCTTTCGATGTCATCCAAGGCAAGGTTACTAGGCAAAATCTTGCAAGAAATTTTAACAGCCTCGTCATTCACTTTATGATTTGCTTCATGTGACTTTGCTCTGCAATTGTGATTCTTGAGCTTGGACTTCACTATATATTTTTGGTGGTACAACAAGACAAGTTTCAGATAATTTTCTGGCGAAGGAAATAAACAAATCACAGAGAGAGAGAGAGAAGATGAAGATTTTGAACAGGTGAAACAGGTGTCTTTGTAATTTTAATTTCAGGATAGTAATATTTGAACAAGTTATATTCAAAGGATAAGGTAAATGAACAAACGTACATCAATGTTAAGAGATTCACCTGCTCATAAAGTCACAACGGCAATTTTGCTGGAGTACCAGGTTGACGAGGATACTTTCTCGGCGTTGCACGGTTTTTCACACAGATCACGCTAGTTCGTTGTCCTTTTGGGCTATGTGACTCCACTGAAAATGAGAGAAACAATTAAAGATTTGTGAAGTTCACATATGACCTAGAGGACCCAATGTTTTAACAGGTATCAGAACATTAAAGAATGTAGGTGTGCCAGTGCTAATAAGCAAGTAGCCAACTTGATAACCAGAAGATGAAGTTGCATTTTCTTCGCAATAACATTAAGCAGATTATAATAAGCAAATAAATTAGATGACATGGAGATATAATTCGCCAGTAGATTATGGTTTCTTTAACTGAAACATTCTGTATCTTGTTTATCATGATGAGGCTTCTTCTTATTTTATAACAATGGCCCAGAGATCATGGTGCCCCTTAGTGCTAGATCTTGTTATCTTCCTAAAACTAGAAACAAAATGGATTGGCCACACCAAAATTACAAAGCACTCCCACACTGAGAAAACCAAATTGCAAGAGGAGGAGGAAGATTAAAAAAGAGACGAGTGTGTGCCTTAAAAGATGAAGTGGAAGCACCTCAAGTATGTCTTCCAAGTTCGAATGAATTTAGAGCACCACCCTAGGCTAAATTTAGACTACTGCTGCCAAGCAATATTCTGAGTCTACGCCATATGCTTATTCAATCAGTCTCTGTCATATCTTATCTACAGAAAATTGGGTTTCAACAGCAAACTTACGTATTCTTAATTTCTAAACGATTCCATTTCTTTACAAAATAAAAAACCCAACTTACTCTCAACAAAGAGAAAACAGCAAAAGCACAAACCTGTGCACAACTCAAGGATCGAAGCACCCAACAACTGAATTGCATTCTCAGCTCTTTTCACTTCTTCCTGCAATAGCAGGAAAGAGATCACCGATACAAGAACCAAAACTAAAGCTCACTGACATTAAATGCTCATTCCTGTAGGTCTAGTGAACTAGTGATTGCTCAGTTGAGTTAATAACCACAGGGTGTTCCTAGGATATTGACTTGAATTGTAAAGATGGAAGATTTAATTACAAAAGATGAAAATTTAATTTTGTCATATAGTAGAAGAATATAGCACCCTCAAGAAAAAAACATCTTTCGCTGTATTTGAAGAATCCATAATCCACATATGTGAATTCTTCATATAGCCTGTAGAAATCCTTCTGTTCAAATAAATTACTCGAAGTTTTATCGCATGTTTATATTTAGTTGGCCTAATGTACTCCTTTCAACAAGTAAGAAAAGAGAAGTTTGTAAAAGGATCACTCACAGTTCAAGTATCAATCTGGAGATGAAGATCATAAAAGTGATATGAATTTGACAAACGATCAGTACAATTCACTATTTGGAATCAACTACATGAAATTTATACATACTATGAAGCTATATCACTAGTAACATTCAAATTAATAAAAGTGAAGTGAATTTGATGAGGAATATAAAATCAACCTGAGGATCTGAGCCTTTCGCAGCAACAAACAAACCACCAACACGAACCAATGGAAGACAGTACTCAGCTGTGCCAAGGAAAACCACTTAGCAAAGATTTGTTACACAATGAACCACATATAATAGGAACAGGTGATACAATTTTACCAAACTCCTACCCAAAATTCTCATTTCCGCAACAGCTCTGGCCACTGCTACATCAAATAACTCCCTGAAATCAGCACACTGCCCAACACTCTGCCCTATCGACATGTTGATCAAACCATGTGAGTGAGAATGTTACACGCCACTCATCTCAATAATTATTTTTCAATAAGATTTAAAATACAGATGAGATTCGTATAGAAGCAAAAAAGGTGATATCGCTCACCCCAAGCGCCCAGTATGTAAATTACACACACGCGCGGGGGCATTTTGCCCTAGTGCAGTGACCCTTTGTATCAACACCCAACAAGGCATTTTGTACCCACTCGGAATTCACCCCAAGACCTATTGGAGCAAACACTCATGTAAGTACCAAATGTGCCAATCCGAGGGCATATGAGATCCATATATGGTAGTAAAAGGTGGAATCCGCCACTCAACGGCCCCACACAGTAGGCCCCACGACCATATGTGAGGAGGTAAATCGGGAAACTATAGTTAGCCGGTGTGGAGAGGGTTTTTTTTCCTCGGCTTTCCCAATATTCGAACCCCAGATGAGATCCATATAGAATGGATGCCAAGTGGATTCTCTCAGGCAAATATTTTCTGTACTTTTTATAAATTAAAAGTCTTATAGATGTGAAAACGTGTAAATATGATGGAATTTTATCCTCTGTTGGTCCAACGTATCAATGACTGAAGCAAATTGGTTGATTAAAATCCCTATCAACGAGAGCAACATGTCACTATAGCCACCACCTATATGTTTATAGTTGCATAGTCCTCCCAAAAGGGCATATAAGCTATTCCATTGCACTCCTTATTTTTCTTGAGAAGAATTCAGATGAAAAAGGATATTTGCAACATGAAGAGATTTTCAAATTTCCCCAAATTAGTTTCTAGTATTGTTTGACAATTTGCAAGTTATAATGACCGTAATACATGATATTTCAGGGATCAAGCAAAAGCAGCTTAATTCCTTAAATCATATTGCATCTCAAATCACTTAAAACTAAACGCACCTTTTAAACCTAGCTATCAATTTACTGGAATATGAAAAATTATATACCAATTAGTTTAGTACTGTGAATTTAGTTCATGATATCAAATCTGCTTTGCATGTTATATAGTCTGTCTGCTGACCTCCATATGAATTCAAACTGATGCAGAATATCCTCCTATAAATTATGCATCATGATAATTGGAAATGTGCTTACCTCTGCTCTTTCACATAAGATCTGCACATTTGACAGGCCTATAAGAGTCACGATGTGCTCCAAAAAATAACATCTTTTCTTCATTGACTCTAAAAGAGTGAATTTCCAACCTATATTAACTCAAAGAGAGTCAGAGCAAAGTTCAGGGTAGCTGAATACAAAAAAGTCCAAGAGAACTTCATTATATTGAACATAGAAATAGTTTGCACATACAAACCTGGCTTGAATGGATTTTTTTTATACAATATGATTCAAAATACAGAACTTTTACAATAGCATTTTTTTACAAGAAAAATCTTTCATTGTTGATTATTTTAGCTCTAACGACATCAAGAACTCAGCAAGGTAAGACTACAAGCTCCTTACAGTGGGAAGCCAATATCAGAGTTAGTGGATAAATTTAGCTAAATTGAAAAAAAAAAATTGAATTTGATTGCATTTAGCTAAGTTGGGATACTTAGGCATATTCTTATATTGACAATTCAACCTAGCGATAGATGTAGAACTTTCTTAGTGGGTAACCCTGTAGGAAGTGTACCTGAACTATGGATACTTCCCAAGGCTTTATAAGCATTTATAGCTTTTGATACTGAACATCTAAAAAAACAGTTCTAGTGACTCAAATATCTAATGCTCAGTTAGCATAACTCTTGTCTGAACTAAGATCTATAGAGGTTAGCATCAAAGTTAATAACCATATAAGGATATAACAATATTGCAATTGAAAAGAAGTTTATTGCCTAAGATATATCTAAGAAACGTTGAAGATCAATGTCACCACCGAGAGAAACTTTTTAACAGCCTTGAAATACAGATTTTCTCTTATTATTTAACTCTTTTCTACAGAGATTTACTAAGTATCTTGTTGTTAATTTGCATGGAGTTAACAAGCTTTCTTAAGGCATCCTGTAACAATGCAGCAAAGTTCTTCCCAATATGTTATCCGCTAACAATTTCTAACGCACAAGAGAAGTTAATCAGAAGTTCATCAGCGGTCCATTAACAACCAAACATAAACCACTGTCAAATCTTCATGGATCGGATGGCAGGATGCTCGTGATCAAGAAAAAGAAGCAGGCAATCACAACGAACGGGGGAAAAGGGATTACTAGGACAGGCAATGGCAAGTATCGTTCCAGGTAAGCCTGCACCAGAACCGACATCGACAACATTGAGCCCCTCCAAAGAAGTTGATTTTGCACAATGAGATAAATAAGATCGCTGCAGAGGCGGCAGGATAGCTAGCGAGTCCTCGACGTGCCTTGTCATCACTTCGCTCTCCTTTGTCACCGCCGTCAGGTTCATTTTCTGCGGAATAAAATCCCTCAAAAAATTTCACTCGAGGGAGCACTTCTAAATATTCTCTCTCTTAATAACATCCTTGCAGTACCTCATTCCATTGGAGCAGGGTGCGGACGTATAGAGAGATCTGGTCCTTCTGGTGGGCAGTGAGGGATTCGAGAGTGGAGACGGAGAGGTTGGAGGAGAACGTGGTTGGGGAAAGGGAGTTATTTGCAGGCGACAGTGTTGCGGCTCTTGCGGTCTGCTTGGCGGAGTCGGTTGGGGCAGCCCCGCTGGTGAAGTAGAGGAGGCGGGTGAGGGCGCGGCGGCGGAACGAGTTGCGGAGGGGGGAGGGAGAAAGGACGGGGAAACCGAAGCGGCCGTAGACGACGGACATGATTTCGCGCTGCGATGTGACGGTGGTGGCTCGGCGTCCCAGCGCCGCCGGACAAGAACAGACCTTCGACTTCCACGCCTGAACGGTGCAGCAGCGAGCGGGGCGACGGAAATGTAGTAGGGTAAGTAGCGGCGGGTTGGATTCGAGTTATCAAGAAAAACCCGAATCCGAAATCCAATTTCCATTTTCTTTTGCACATCGTTTGCTCCAAAATTATTTAATATCCATAATTGCGTGGCCCTTCGTCTTCCACGTCAACCGAAACGGGTCGGGGCCCGGTTCGTTAATTTGTACTTGGACCTCGCAATGTGGCTGCCGCCTCGCTCCGAAGGGCCGACCGACAACAGATCGAGGTGCGAGTTGTGCGCGCCAGAGGCGGAGAAGAGAAGATGGGAGATGTCAAGGTCTCCGACGCTGTCACTAGCATGGAACGAGGAGGCGAAGCCCTCGTAGATCGATCTGCCGAGGCGATCCCTTCCTCCTCCATCGAAATCGACATCTCACTCCCGCTCGACCGCATGAAGGCTCACATCGTGTGAGGACGCAACTTTTTTTTTAAATGGTTTCCTCACTTAATTCCTCGTATTTTCCCTTTGTTTTACGGCGTGCTATTTCTCGTCGGAGGATTTGTGGGTTGTTGGATAAGCATCTTGCGGAGGTTGACGTGGGCAATCTGAACCCCTCGCGTTGAAATGAATAGGTTTCTCCTAGTGTATTCTAAGTGCGAATCTTGTGGAGATCATTACTCGAATGATTCCCAAGCTATTTTTGTAATTCACTGTTCCATGGGGAAAAAAAAAATGAAGTTCCTTTCCTTTTATCTAGCTCAGTTTTGGAAAAACAATGGGATTGGCAATTGGTTTCGTGGAATAAGCGAATAGATCAGTTACTGGAATTAGACTGCCAAAACAGGTGTGTTGTTTCTTGATTAGGTAAAGGCCCGAAAACTGCAAACAGTTGTATCAGAAAATAAAAAACGTGTTAGGACCATCTTACTGGGTTTCTAATAAGCTCAAAAAGCTGCTGGAAATTAACACTCCAGAATAATTTGTTTTTGGTGATGCTATGCAGCTTGCTAAATTGAAACCTCGTTATTCTTGTACCACCATTTTGAATTTGCATCAATATTTGATTCAGACTGTGCGATTTACTGCTGATTCATGAAATATTTGTGACTGAAGATAATTAAGTTTCAAGATACAAGGTTGGAGAAACCACATAACTGGCTTGATCTCTTATTTTCTTTCTTTGTGCGTTTTTCTAATCCAGCATGGTTATTTACTAATTTTTATTTATTTCTGACCTTGTATTACCCTTTTTATCTTGATTTATAATTAAATTGTCAAATTTTCACATGTAGCTAAGATTTCCAATTTTATTCATATTGGTTGATGGTTGCCATATGCTTCAACTGCATGCTTAACCCTTATTGTATCCTGTGATGTTCAATTGTTCATACATTTAATATGATATACAACAATTTTCCTACTCGGGCTCAACTTAATGTCACCATTTTTATTTTTTCTTACTGCTTTTTTTTCTCTATATTCTTGCAATTTTCTTATGACACATATTACAAAATAATATATTCACCGATGTGAATTTTCCCAATATAACAAAATTCTAAATAAGTTTTTTTTATCTACTCTCTGTAGTAGTTATTTTGGCTAACAATTTAGCTTCGTTTTTTTCCCATGTGTGAATAGAGAGTTTGATGAAACTTTTCTTAAGATTTGCTAACATAGATCTTCACTCCTTTAATATTCAATGAGATTGTGGAGATTTTGAGTAGGTTTTCTTCTAATCATTAACTTTTTTTTCTTTCTTTTTAGAAATCTGTGCAAGGATTTGTTTTTGAAGTGGTCATCTCTTGATGAGTCTTGCTTCATAGTTGAGACTGTTTCTGGTGGCATCACAAATCTTTGTAAGTGTTGCTGTAACTACATACTTTTCTTGCTATGTTCTTTTGCTTACCTGGATGTTAGCAACCTTGTATAAGGGCCTTGCATATCCTATTAGATTTCACTGGTCTGAAAATTCTTGCATCCTTACTATATTTATCTGTTTACAAATTTAAGCATTAACTGTTTAAATCTTGCAATGCATGCAGTGCTGAAGGTTTCTATAAGAGAAAATAGCGGGAACGTGGTTTATCTGACTGTTCGCTTGTATGGCCCAAATACAGATTTAGTGATTGATCGCAAACGAGAATTGCAGGTTGGGCTCAAAACCTAGGATTTACAGTAATGGCCAAGTTTAATTACAAACCAAGAACCACTTGAAGAAGTAGATACATAAGTTCTTAATCAGATCTATATATAACAAAAAGGAATTCCTTCTCATGGTTATTAACTATCCTTTAACTCTTTATGTTACTTTTCTAACATAATTCAAGATGGGTTTAACATGTTCTCATCTCAGGTTATGCAAATATTTTTTTAAACCATCTACTTACCTCAGCTACGTGCAATTTTAGGCACTACCACATCTCTCAGCAGCAGGATTTGGTGCAAAGTTGCTAGGAATATTTAGGAATGGCATGGTTCAATCATTTCTTGATGCGCGAACACTTTCACCATCAGGTTTGTATATAATTCGATTCCTCATATAATGATAGGCTAATAGCTGACAATTTATTCCTTTGATTTTAATTCAACTGTTGGTGCCTTATTTTACTTGACAAACTATTCAGACTATTATTTTCAAATTACAATTTATTTGCTCATATTTGAGAATTTTTCAACTTACTTTCCAATTATAAAGTGTTTCATGTTGGTTATGTACACTTGTTGGACACCAAACAGGTACCCAACACATACAGGAGTTAAAGAGATGGCAGGCTGCTAGTGCTTATACTATTACATAAATATTACATATATAACATTATTTGACACTCTTGAATTATCTCAATCAATGGAAATTAAAGTAATTGTAATGTCAGGTGCACCTTGACTGTAGATACTTGTCCAGGGTATGTTAATGATCTTTTTCTGTTGATATAAATAATTAAATTACAGTTATTAAAGTTTATTAGGTACAGTTAGAACTCTAGTTTTGGATCAACTAAGATCCAAGTCAAAGTTTCAGCACTGTATATTATACAAACTCCTGTGCATTCCTTACATTGTGAGGCAGTAGACCAAGTAGTAATTGCACCTTCTCTGAAAAGTCAAACTATACTTGTTAGATTTAGTTTCAATTTTCTCCTTATAGTTTTAATGTCTTGGCTTCCTTTTTTTTTTTTGGTCTCATTTTTGCAATCTCTAGTTTACTAAGTTGTCTCATCCCTCATAATTTCCCCTTCCTATATTTTTTTGTCTTTATCCTAGAGTGACATGGTTTATAAATTGAGGGGTCAAATATTTAAATCCAAGAAATCATACTTTGAGGGCAAAGTGCTGAAATGATCGTTTCCTTGTGTCTGTAAGTCTTCCTGTCAATACTTTGGTGTCAGGGATTTGCTGTTGTACACATTAGCACAAGTGCATGCCTTGTATCATGATGAACTTGAGATGTTGTATGTAAATTGCTGCATTCATATTTTTGTTATATAGAAGTCTTCTAATATTTTAGATTTCTAGCATGCGCTGTTTTTTGAACTAAGTTAATTGCTTCCAGACATGAGCATCCCTGAAATAGCTTCTGAGATAGCTAGACAACTCCGCAGGTTCCACATGGTGGCGGTTCCTGGTTCTACAGAACCACAATTATGGAATGATGTATTGAAGTTTCTGGACAAAGGTTACTGTTATTATCTCACTTTTCTAACTTATTTGTGTTGATCAAAGCTGAGTATCTTCTGTTTGCCCTATTCTTTTCTCCTGAATAATCATGTTGTATTTCCTTGCGTTCCATCCTGACAAATAGCATTTGATGCAGCTGCGGCATTAAAATTTGAAGACAGTGAGAAGCAAGCTAGGTATGAATCAATCTCATTCCCAGAAATCCGAGCTGAAATTGATAAGCTCAAGGTACTATTTTAGAAAAATAGATTATTTGTAGGGTTAATTTTTTTCACCAAATTCTGAGGTTTAAAAAATCTACCTCTCACTTTCATTTTGAACATGTACATGATTTCATAAGTTATAACATTTTCTACTTAAGATATTGAACGGCACTTCTTTTTTTATGAATATTACATCATGCCATATTGCCATGTATTGATTTAACAATTTTATACATTATTTAATAAAATAATTAAAACAAGTAGAATTTGATATAATTTGATTGTTTAGTATGCCATTTCTATCACTAGAGAATCTGATGAGGAGTTAAATGGCATATGATATCATGTGAAGATGATATGCTAAAGCTTTGAAGTTTGTGATAGATCTAGTAATTAACTCTTGTTTTTATTGTGAAAAGTGGCTCACATAACTCATAATATCTTTCTTCTAATTGAGATATGCTAACAGGATCTCACTACCCTTCTAAACTCACCTGTTGTCTTTGCCCACAATGATTTGCTTTCTGGGAATCTGATGTTAAATGACAAAGAAGGTGAATAGCTTGTACATCTTTTCTAATTTTCATTCACCTGCATTGATGTTCTGAATTATACCTTTATTTTGTCTGGGAGCTCCATACATTTTTATATTTTTGGTGTCTAATATCCCACACGGACAGGGAGACTCTACTTCATTGACTTTGAGTATGGATCTTACAGTTATAGAGGCTATGATATTGCAAACCACTTCAATGAGTATGCAGGCTTTGACTGTGATTACAGCTTGTAGGTTGCCTTCCTCTGTATTCAAATGATTATTGCTTGAATATCTTGATAGAATATTACATTACTTTTTGCTACCTCTCCTGTTGTAACAGGTACCCACAAAAAGAGACACAGTACCATTTCTTCAGGAATTATTTAGAACCCCAGAAACCACGTGAGGTATGCAAGTCTGATGGTAGGATTTGCTAGAATCTGCAACATATTAACTTTGTTTCTCATAGTGGATATACTTAAAGAAAAAGATAGTGTTGAGTATGCTCCATTTATTTTGGAAGCTATATGCTCTACATGACTAGAAGCTTTAGCGTTTCTATTTTCACCATACATAATCATGTATTTCTGCATGCTTTCCTTGACTGAGATGGTTGCCATCTGCGTCTGAAATCTGAAATAGGTTCGCAGGCTCTGATTAGTCAGTTTTATCAATTTATAAAATTTCCTCATTAGATTTTGAAGACTCAGATTATATGTTTTTTTCAATTAATTTATTTCTTTTCTTCTCATTATGTATTTTTATTGTGGAAAATAGTGAAGAAACCGATCTGAAAAATCCATTTCATTAGTGTCATTTCAAACATTGGATATGTCTTCAGAGTTCTCACAGTGCTTGCTTAATTACTATGATTTACAGTCAACTAATCTAGCATCTTTGCAACCTTGGTTAAAATTTGAAGAATAACGCTACTATGAATGGCTTATAGAAATTGTATCTCAATCTTTGCTTTGAGTAGCTCAGCTTAGCTGAATTGCAAAGCTTTCTATTCGGCATTATAACAATTATTACTGTCTTGTTTGCAGGTGCCTGACGCGGATCTGGAAGCTCTCTTTGTTGAAACAAATACATTTAGGCTTGCATCCCATATTTACTGGGCTCTGTGGGCAATTGTACAGGTACAAACTCTTAGATGCATCAAAGCAGAAAAAAAAATCTTGTGGCACGAGACTTTTAGCTTAATTTCAGAATTTTCAATGTGACAGGCACAGGTATCCTCGATTGATTTTGATTATCTCTCATACTTCTTTCTTCGCTATAATGAATACAAGAAACAGCGCGAAACATGCTTTTCCATTGCCGGGGAATACCTCTCCAGATCCATCAAGTAAACAAATTTAGAAAGCATGCCCGATGAAGCTGTGTGATAATTCTTTCTCCCTTGGGATGTTCATGGATGGTGATCTGGGAGCATAGTGTTTGCAGATTGTTTTTGGTTATTTTTTAGTGTTGATAAGTATTCGTGGTCACATATTCATGAAGTTGTAAGAGAAACTATGCTCGTGTTTTTTTATTTTTTCTATGTGGAGAACGTTAAGAGCGTTTCTTTTTAGTACTTAATTCTGTTGAATCACCCAGCTTTCAAATATGTGAGTAGGAGTGAGCCAGCTGTTTAAACCAATCTAATCAAATTGATTAAATTAAAAATTGAACCGTTAGAAATTTTTTTAAGTCAACCATCAAATTTTAAAAAAAAATCAAATTGATTGAACTGATAAAATATCAGTTAATTTGATTTTCAAATGAAATAACTGAATTTTTAGATTTGGATGGTTTGATTAGTGTGGTTTGGTTTTGCTTAATTCATTTCAACTCATAACATCAGTTTTAATTCTAATTTGGTTCGATTTAACTTAAATTAAATGAACAGATTAAACAACTGAGTAGATCTATATTTTTATAAAAATATATTGAACTTCTAAATTAATTGAATTGAATTAATTTAATTTAACTAAATTTTTGTTCTCATTAATTTGAAAATGAGCCGGGTTAATGCAATTTTAGCTTGAATTGCAAAATTCGAATAATAGAATTCTAAAATAAAATATACCTGGGAAGAGGAAAAAAAAATCCGGTCGACGTGCCATGTAGGCCCAGCTCACGGGCCGTTCGAAGGCCGCTTGGCAGCCTGGGCCGAGGCTGACTAAGGGCTATCTCAAATTTATTGGACCAACTGGTAATTTTACTTCAGGATTGGCAACCGCGCAACGTCTAGAGCCTTCCATTCTCCCTGGTTAGTTAGCAGACGCCGCCGTC
>JBBPFP010000133.1:4974534-4994330 GCA_037974795.1 Kaempferia galanga | reverse complement strand
ACTTATCCAGGAAAATAACCATGCACAAAGATCAAAGGATCTAATTCAGAGTTAAAGATAGAATACCCGCCTTAATATACGAGGATAGTCTTGTACGAAGGATCCTACGACGTAAAGCTCGTCACTGATCCAAGCCTGCCACATATGTAATTAAATTTCTTACATTTACATCGATTAACTAATCATGAATAAGATGAATAGCTAATCCTAATTAATCAACTTCCTTTATTAGATTAGGTTTTAATCTCCAATTAATCCTAATCTTTCCACCATCTATTTAGATTAATTAGATTAGGGTTCAGATCCTATGATTACCCTAATAAGACTTGAATTAATAATCCAAGTATATACTACACCACTAAATATCAATTCTTCATCATTTTGAGCTCCAATTTAAATTAGGCTAAATATGTATCATTCTCCCATAATGGATTTAACACATCCAATTTATCCTTAAATTAACATAATTGCATCATATCCAATTAACCTTAAACATGCTATACTTGATTTAAATGATACAAACCAAATATTACCTTCAAACCAACTGTAGAGGAATATGATCTCTCCATAATTTCTGCAAACCAGCCAT
Source organism: Kaempferia galanga (assembly GCA_037974795.1). Classification (NCBI taxonomy): domain Eukaryota; kingdom Viridiplantae; phylum Streptophyta; class Magnoliopsida; order Zingiberales; family Zingiberaceae; genus Kaempferia; species Kaempferia galanga. The sequence continues at coordinate 4,993,741 of JBBPFP010000133.1, read as the reverse complement.
AGTATCCAACCAAACTACATTTCATCGTCACATGAATCAAACAATGTATAATTAATCCATTGTTACCCACTTAATTCAACTTCATACCTAGACTTGGTTGGCTGTCGAAAACAGATGTTTAGCCCTGTAATTTGCCGACAACAGTGCTGGCTGGAAAGGTGAGCTGCCCTCTTTATGGAAGCAACAGCTGATCAAAAGAAGAAACATACGCTTCAATGTTAATCAACAACTGGAAATTCACCCTCCTTCACATGCATTCAACAAATATTACCCAATCATCCCAAATCGCGATCAAGATCCAAACAAAACCCGAACAGGAAACCTCGAATGGAAAACATCTGTGTCCAAGATCACGAAAACCCCAAATCTGACAGATCAGATCAACAAGAATCGAAACCCTAAGCTATACCATTTAATATTAAAGAGTGGAAATCTGCAAGCTTCATCTATACTATGTTCTACTATAAATTCCAAAAGCTTTCCAAGTACCGCAACAAGATGAGAAATCTGTTCACATTGAAGCTTCAAACCCAAATCACTCAGTTTAGTTCAGTTTTACCGCAGGAAATCATAAAATCCAATTAGATCGAAGCATTAAACCCATTTCACTCGATACAAGGAAATAGGGTTTCATATTCTTGGCTGCTATTCTTATACGAATCCAATTACCAAAATCACTACAATCATTGTAACAACCCTTACTGAGAAAACTTAAAATCCTTGACACGAAATTAAACCCCGACAGAAACCATCGGCAGCAAGATCACACCAAAACAGCGAATCAGTCACGAAATCAAAACCTAGAACTAATCTAGATCTCAAATCCCAGTTATCCGATACAAATCCCACTCGAACAGAACCCAGGGAAACGCGAGCAAGATTTCATCGTGGAACCACAATCCGAATCCACACAACTGCATACACCAGAACCCTAAGCCAACATCAGAGCCAACTTTACATCCTCATAACAAGAAATCTCACAGAATCATACCAGAGCAAGGAATTGCAACATCGAACATAAACAAATCTGAAATCGAAGTATATACTCCCTAATTCGAGCTGAGGAAGAGGTATACCTAAACTCCCGGCCGTTGGACGATGATCGGCAGTGATCGGGGCTGATAAATGTAGTGACGGATGGCAACCGTGGCTTGCGGCGGTGGCGAAATCGCGCGAGCAGCCGCGAAGATCGGCTCAGACTATGATGGAGAAGAAACAAGAGAAGACGAGAATCGGCTCCTCGTCGTCGCCCTCTTCGTCGGAGGAGAACACGGCTGGCGATCGGAGGCGAGGCCGCGCGGCGTCGCGGTGTGGACGCGAGAGGGAGAGAAGGAGAATCGGGTCGGGTTTGGCAGAAAGGTTGAGGCAGAGATTAACCGAAATGAACTTAGGGCTCAATACTCCTCTTATGTTTTATACTATTTAGCTGATTAATTAACCACTAAAACTTAGATTTACTGAAATCAACTTCTAAGTTAATTTCTCAATCAATTTCCACATAATTGTATTCCCAAATAGGCTTTTCGTAAGCCCACTAAGATATCCCCGGGCAACTGTTCGTACAACCTCCGAAAAATTCCCAGAAATTTTCTATAAATCCACAAAAATTTTGTATCGCTAATTCTCCAATAAAAATAATTATTTAATTATTTTTGTTGCGATATTTTACATCGACGCTCTCACCACTGTGACGCTCGAGCAGACTCAGACATTCAGGGTTTCGTCACCGCTCCGACGCACTCTGCACCCTTCCCACTGAATCAAATGTAAGTTATGATCATTAGTTCAAGGCATTGCAAGTTATGATCAATATGTCAACTTAGTATGTTGCTCAATATGCTCACTGTGCGTGGAACTTGCAGATTACTTTTCAAGTTCCTTCGATTATTATTTTGGTTTAATGGTTTTGTAAACATTCAACTCTTTAAGGCTTGTTTTTTCCCCTGTGTACAATTAACATGCCCTTATCAACAATATTAGATTTATAAAAGTTGTATTAGTATCTTATACAAGTGTTGCCAGCGAACTAGAGGAAGAAGATTCCTCTAGCTTGTTTGAACATCTAGGGCTTCTGCAATCCTACATGGATTCATCATCTATTGTGTTTTGTTGACTACAACCATCCACAGCCGGTGGTGGAATGAACCTTCAGTGGCACAACTTGATATTTTTGAACCATTATTTATTTTCTAATTAATAATCCTTTAGTTTAGTGTGGAAGGATTCTATAGAGATTAGACATCTAGGATAGTGACGTAAAATACTTTGCTTGCATTATATCAAGTTTATTTCCTACTCTGATGTAAATGCTAATAAAACACATTTAAATAGGAAAGAGGATGCTAAACATGTAGATTGTAATGATTGATTATTCTGCAAATTCCATAGTAGAAGAAAAAGGAGAGATATAGGAAACCAACTAAATATTTTTTTTATTTGGTTAGTTAATATCCCTAAATTGTTATATTGTTGGGATCTTTATACTTGGATATCCAGACTGAGAATAAATGAAATTCATTTATGGAAAAATTGGACAAGTTTAAATCTGGCAATTTAATTGTATTAATTTCTAAAGATATAAAGTGAATTAGGCGAGTTGTTACTTCCTATGGTACTGTGGTTTAGTTTTACATAGAGATGTGAGAGCTGTTGGCAATTGGGCATTATGAAGTTCATATTCTGATGACTATTAGCTTAATATTAGGTATTTTGGGCCATAATTTAGCTTGTAAGTTAATGGATTAATCTCTCATTTGAGCAAATCATTAATATGGTTATTTTTCAGAACTGGAAATGTCACAGTAAAACAAACAATAGATTTTGTAAAAAGGAGATATATCTGGTACTTTAATTTCTTGTACGGTTGGAGCAACATACTAAGTTGACATATTGATCATAACTTGCAGATCATTTACTGAATGATATGGGCAAGTTACACATCTTTAGCACTGTTTTGGACCATGCTAATTAGTCTTCCTTTTCTGGTAGCATTGTGTTAATAGATGAGTTATATTAAGATCTATCCTTCCCATTTATTTTCTTGTGCATTCATAATTGTTTGTTTGTTAAATTCTAAAGTGAGTGCAGGATTCAGCATATTTCCCCCAAAATTTCATTGTCAATATTTATTCCATATTGAATTGCTTATCAGAATTTCTTTCTTTTCAGCTATTAATGAGAAATCTGGATCGTGACCTGCAGTATGCAATCACAGTAGAGAAGAAAAAGGACATTGACTCGATTGGCAATTATGAAGATGTAAAAAATGCTATAATGGAAAAGGTTGCCTTCTGTATTGTGCTTATATATTTTTGTTAACTTTCAAGCTCACTTGGACTTCTCTATTTATTTTATTTTGGTTAAAGAAAGTCTTTTTTTAAAATAAAGATCTAAATTCAGATGCTACTACATCTCATGTAAATTTAAAAGATTACCTTTAATGCTTTGGGAGGCCTTCACTTGTCTGGTTTCTAGTAAGGATTCATGTGTCTGTATCTTGTTAGGCTTAATCAATAGTGACCTCTTTTTTTGATCTTTGCAGTATTGGAATAAGGACATTAAGTGTTTTTCGGTTCCAAGTGATTATCTTGTGTATTGACATATCCGTTCAGTTTGTTTTGCAAATATCAATGTGCTTAGTGCAAACTTGGAAGGCATACCAGTCTCAGTATCTTGCTTTGCAATATTGTCAATTTGCAGCTTGTCTACTTACGGGATCATCCAACATGTGAGCAATGCCCTTTGATTTATCATCTTGATGTTGCTGCAATGTATCCAAATATTATTTTAACAAATAGACTTCAGGTATTACTACTATACACTGTCAATTTGTTTCCATTTCTTTATTTATTTTAAGATCTTATAGACCTTTTTTATTTTAACTTTCTGGGATTTATATTGTATTTAAGGGAAAATAAAATAGTTTATTTGAATATTTTTATTATTTGTATTCTCAATCTTATTCTAGATCTCATATAAATCCCCAACCATATAATCGACTAACAGATCTTTTCTAAATAATATGAATGGAGAGATGAATTTTGTGATTCTAAATAATTGAGAGAAAAATAACCTGATTATGATGATAGATGTGTAATTATAACAAAGATACTTGATAAACAATAAATATTCTAAGTTCATAACACTGACTTATTTGATATGTGACTATTTCTTTGAAGTTTAAACTATTGTTAAAAATATTAAAGTACTGTATGTCTGTTTCGCATCAGGCAAAATTGGCTGTATTTTACTGATCTGATCAAATGATGTAGTGGTGGATTCCCCTTTTTGTTGCAGTTTGCAGGCTATATAGTTTTGTTAGTTTCTAGTTTCAACATGACATTATGGCAGGATATGCCAATACATATACATTCTAGTTTGATTTATTATATTTATTTTAACTACTGAACAAGATGATTAAAATAAAATAAAACTCATAATTAGGTGTTGGAGAAAAAAAAGAGAGAATATGATACTAAATATTTGATATAGCAATAAGGGAATTTAGTTTATAATTTAGATGAAAATCAATGAACATAATTTGTAATTATTAACTCCATTCAATTCAATCTGGTTATGACTATTAATATTAGTACATTAGTACAGTTTTCACTGTGTTGAAAGACAAAGTTGATGGACAGTTGTTTTTTTTTTTGTAGTGGACCTTAAAATAGTTGGGACTATCAAGGCTAGTGTACCTTGAATTTAATTCATGCTAGTGAGATTTACTTGGACTTTGTGTATAATAAAAATCTATATGTGCGAGATATGACTTTGCTGACATAGTTGCTATATGATTCTCATATATTTTTACTCTTTCATGCACTCAGAACTTATTTATGCTTTTCCCCTTGAAATGTTATTCTGTCACTTACCCATCAGTGTGAAAATCATTTAACCTGCACAATTTTATGGAGAACAACCATCATTATTTCTGTTGTTTTGCTCATGTTTTCTTCTGTTTCTAAATAACATACTTTTCTAGTTAGTGACAATTTCTTTGATAAATCTGGATATGCTACATTTTGCTGATCAAATGTCTGAATTTCCATGAGTTACAGCCTCCATCCATAGTTTCAGATGTAGTCTGCACTGCATGCGATTTTAATCGTCCAGGGAAAAATTGCCTACGCAAGCTTGAATGGGTTTGGCGTGGAGAGACCTACATGGCCAAAAAGAGGTTTAGTTTTACTGTTTTTGAACTGGTTGAATAAGCAAATGTATCTTGGTTCCCTAACTTGCAAAACAAACTATATCCATGTTACAGTGATTATTATCATATGAAGAAACAAATTGAGTCAGAACTGGTTGAAAACAGTGATGGTATGTCAGTGCCCTTTCTTGAACTCCCAAAATCAGAACAACAGTTGAAGCTGAAAGAACGCTTGAAGAAGTACTGTCAGAAGGTATAACACCTCCATGCCTATAAGTTTTGTTTCCTTGAGGAAACTTATTAGTTATCTGGTGGCTGTTCGAAACAGGCTTATAAGAGGGTTCTGGACAAGCCTATAACAGAAGTTAGAGATGCAGGGATATGTATGCGTGAAAATTCATTTTATGTGGACACAGTTCGAAGGTCTGTATACTATGTTTTCATGAATTGGATCTTGAAATATTTGGTTTTTAATGTTACTGTCTTTTCTTACCTTGCCATTTTTGGATGTTTGATTATACCTTTGCTGATATTACTAAACTTCTAGCTTTAACTTTTCTAATGTCATAGAACTTTTTATGCTCACCTTTGTAATTGAGGATTGATTTTTGAAATCATTACTGTATCTTCAAATACAGTTTCCGAGACAGGAGGTATGACTACAAGGATCTTAATAAGGTTTGGAAGGGAAAATTAGCAGATGCAAAAGCCTGTGGAAATCAGATGAAGATTCAGGAAGCACAGGTTTGTGCAAGAACTTTAAGTATTTCTTGAAACACCCCTCATTTGACTTCATCATCTATATTTCAGGATATGGTTGTTCTCTATGATTCCTTACAACTTGCTCATAAATGCATACTCAATTCTTTTTATGGATATGTGATGCGCAAGTGAGTTCTTCATTTTTTGTGTAAATATGTTCAAATCCAATACTTAACTACTTTCCTGCACTGATGGTTGGGGATTACTCACTAATGTTATTGGAATTGTAGAGGCGCAAGATGGTATTCAATGGAAATGGCAGGAGTTGTTACCTATACTGGAGCAAAGATTATACAAAATGCTCGTTTACTTGTTGAAAAGATTGGGAGGCCACTTGAATTAGATACAGATGGCATTTGGTGTGCACTTCCTGGATCTTTTCCAGAAAACTTTGAATTCAAAACTAAGTAATTCCTGAGTTCTCTTCCCTTTCCTCTTCTATCAAACTAAGTTTTCTTATTCTTTCCAAGTTTCTTAAAATAATTTTATTCAAGCTACACTAACTTTTGTTGCAAATTGTTTTCTTTTCTTTTAAATTAAAGTTTTGAGGTTGCATAGAAACAAGGGATGTTTCATTCTCCTCACTTTTTGGGCTACTGTTTCTCTATTATTCTAAAAACCTTCCAAATGGCACATTTAGTTTCAGATGCAAGTCATTCTTTTTCCTCTAAATCTGAAAACTGCAGCCTTTTTTTTCCTGAACACATCCTGATCTTTGTATTTGAAATACATATTCTCTAGAATTTATTATTTTTGTTCATTAGCTTTTTCATGTGGTGAAAGCAATTAACATTTCTTACAGGGATGGAAAAGGAAAGTTCACAATATCATATCCCTGTGTTATGCTTAATGTCGATGTTGCAAGAAACAACACTAATGATCAATATCAGGTCTGTAGCAATGAAGTAGAATTTACTATTAGATCGATTTGGTTATTCTTATTTATTAGTACTTGTTTATCCTCTCCTAATAATTTATTTACTATTATGTGAACATCAGATTTGGTAGAATCATTTTTTGCTTTGCCTCTTTGTGGCTGTTATTGCAGACACTTAAAGATCCTATTAGCAAAACTTATACCACACACAGTGAATGCTCCATTGAATTTGAAGTTGATGGGCCATATAAGGCAAGTAAATTGCATTTCTTCTAATGAGTTTGCCATCCTATTTTTGCATAAACTTGCTTTTATCTCTTTATGATGATTTCTTTGAAGCAGGCAATGATACTTCCTGCTTCAAAAGCAGAAGGGATATTAATCAAGAAAAGATATGCAGTTTTTAATCATGATGGCTCTCTTGCTGAGCTTAAAGGCTTTGAGATCAAACGCAGAGGTGAGCTGAAGCTTGTCAAGGTTTTCCAGGTATGTTTCTGTCTGGTTGCTGTTTTATATCTTCCATGGTGAGGTCATTATGCCATAAATTCTATTGGTTTTAGTTTTAAGTTTTGATTGAAACATAAGCAGTGATTTGCATTAGATATTTTTATATGGCATTTGCTATTTAATATTTGGAGGTCAAAATATGTTCACTTTGGGTTGTGCTTATTGCCTATCTCTGTTATTCAGCTTAATGTATTTCTCTTTCTTTTGACCCCTTGTATAGTGCAGTGCAGGATAATCATCGGTTTTATTTTTTGTGTATTAATGCAATGTGATATGCTATTTGAAAAATCATGTTTCTGTATTATGTGATAAATACTGCAAGGCTTTGATCCAAGCTCTTGGGGCTTTATATCCTGCTGTCTTTTGGATATCATTTAGACACATCATCTTGTAAGAAATACTTTCAATGGGACAACAGATTTTGTGCGAGGAATGAGAGATGATTTGGTGGAAAATATAGAGAGAAAAAATTAACAGAAACTGACCTCGAAATAATTGTCTATTTAACAGGCAGAGGTTTTTGATAAATTTCTCCATGGTTCAACCTTAGAAGAATGTTATGCAGCTGTTGCCTCTGTTGCAGACAGTTGGTTAGATCTATTAGATGTAAGCAACAATGTTTCTCTTACCATCATTTTGTGTTATTTTTTTTATCATAACTATTTTTTTCCACCTGGTGCCTGGAATTATATTTATTATTGTTTTTGGTAGAACCAAGGCATTGATATTGCCGACAGTGAGCTTCTTGATTACATATCAGAGTCGAGCACAATGAGCAAGTCTTTGGTCAACTATGGGGAGCAAAAATCATTGGCAGTAACTACTGCAAGAAGGCTTGCTGATTTTCTGGGAGATGAAATGGTGAAAGACAAAGGACTTCATTGCCAATACATAGTTGCCCGGGAACCACAGGCAAGCCAATAGTAGTGTCTAATTGTCTATGTCAATTAGAAACTACTACTTAAATGCAAATTAGAACAACAAGAATGCACAATCCTGATACAACAATAATGGAACAAGTTTCTATACATTATAATTGGTCATAGTGGTGATGTGACGTTATAAGTCCTGTTTTATTAGATTTGATTTTAGAGCTAACAAACTAATTCATTATTGTTTAATTGATGCTTACATCAATAAGAGGACAGATTGCTCATTGCCTTTCTTTCTGAGGTATGATACCTTTCTTTCTGAGGTGTGAAGTGGAAACTCAGATTTTGAATGCCAATATTTGTTTCGATTAGCTTATATTGTTTCACGAAATCTTATTAAGCTATTAGTTGTTCAAATAGAAGAGATAAATTGGAAAATTTATAGTAAAAGATTACTTTTTACTAATTATTCAATATACCTTTAAATGGAGCAGAATACAAGAAATTTATACCTGCACTACAATGAGAGTGAATCAAGGCCATTCCTAACAAAATGTCTCATGAACTTAATTCTCACAAAAGGCTGCTCTTAATGATAGTCATTTGATGAATGTAATCATCTCGCAATATGTTCTTGGAACCCACCATGCCCTTGGTTGACCATCAAAATATGTAATAAGAGCTCCTTTTACTCTCTACATCCCATGCTCTAGAAAAGTCATTCGCCTTGTTGAGCCAATAAGACTTGTTCAATAGTTTGGCAATGCTAGTTCTTTTTTCGTTTAATTCTTGATTTTTTTCTCATGCTAGGTGGTATGTGAATTTATTTATACTATATTACTTTAAAAGAAAGCATCACTTGTTATCCCAAAATAATTAATGCAGGGTTCTCCAGTAAGTGAGCGCGCAATACCTGTTGCAATATTTGAAACTGAACCAGGTGATTTCTTTTCCTTTTCTTATCTTCACATAATAGTATGACTTAGTGCTTGATGGTATCATTTTGTAGTGTGTGGTATCATTGCAAAGTGTGTGATACCATTGCAGAGTGTTTGGAAGATTAATGATCCAGATGATTCCATCTTGTACTATGATAATGTTAGGTAGACATTATGTTTAGTTTGAATGGACAATTGATTGTGCAATTCATCTGTTTGCAGAGATTGCTAAATTCTATCTACGCAAATGGTGTAAAATATCTTCTGACGTGAACATTCGGACAATCGTTGATTGGTCATATTACAAGCAACGTCTAAGTTCAACTATTCAAAAAATTATCACCATTCCTGCTGCTATGCAGAAGGTCTGTGTTACCATTCTCAATTAATTTCTTAATTTATTGGAGACTAAAAACCAAACATGTCAGGTTCCTAACCCAGTTCCTCGGGTGATCCATCCTGATTGGTTGCACAAGAAAGTTTGTGAGAAAGAGGATAGGTTTTGTCAACGCAAACTTGTTGATATGTTTAATGCAGCAAGGAAAGATGAGATGGCTCAAGACAAAATATTTAGTGTGGATATTGAAGAAATTTTGCCCAAAGAAGATGATAGAGCAGTCCCACTTCAGCCAGTAATTCATAGGTATGAAAGTAATAAAAAGTATTCAAGCCAATCATCTTCACCTGGAGTGAAATTTTCTAATACCGAGAAGCAAGATCTCTTTATTGAAAATTGTTCAAGTGACATTGTGGACAAGGCAACTAACTATCAGGCTTGGCTTGAAATGAAGAAAAGAAAATGGAGAGCCACTCGTGAAGAAAAGAAGAGGCGCAGGTAATCTGCTGTCTTGTTTCTTTGTTATCAGCATCTAAAATTCAATGTGTTTTTATGTGAATATGATTGACTTTTCTGTTCATGGTTTTAAGGAACTCCTTTTTGACCCGCTTATGTGGTCTCCTTAGTGAATTTTAAGTGGGACAACAAGCAGTTGCATATGACTGTATATGGCGTATGTGCTTTACATGTACAGTTCAACAACTTTTTAATTTGTCCATTTGAAGCAACTTAGACGTACTAAATTGGCATAAAACACTAAACTTAAATACCAATGTTGCAAATAATAAATATTTTAGATTTATTATATGGATACTACCCTATATTATTGATTTTACATTTTTGACTGATACTAATTGATATTACACAAATGATTATCTTATTAACATTCAATATTTTGTGTTTCACATTTTGTGATTGACATGTATTATATTTGTATTTGGAAGTATTTATTGGACGTGTTGATAAATATACTTTATTGTATATATGTCAGTCACTTTCAATAATATAAACATTTTCAATATTGACTGCATATTTCTGTGTTCCTCATATCAACTAAACCGTGTATATACTGCCTGCATATTCTTTTTGAAATCTTATTTTCGTCTAGTTTGTTTCTCTTCCATGCAATGCTTATCCACTAATCATGACATTTATACTAAACAAAAAAATCTTCCTATATACGTTAAGGGTCAACTGTATATGCTGAGTGGATAAATCTGAACTGAAATGGTTGTTCTTATATGTAACTAATTAACAAAACTAGGTTGAGGATCACATATTTGTTGTGACATGAGAAAGAACCTAGGTTGGCATAAATGAGTGATTAATTTGCTTGAGTAGCAATCCAGAGAAAGTTCTTTTTCTCCTTAATGGAAAAGGCTCATCACCAGAACATACAAGATGTGAAATATATTCTATTTAGGTCAATGTAGGCAAAACTTTCCATCAAAACAATCAACCCAAACAATGCTATTTGCCTTTGTTCAAAACCTTGCTTTTTGATTGCTCTTAGAAGAATGACGATTTGTGTGTGCCTTTGACGAGCCAACAAATCATGTTTGGTGATAAAATAAGAGTAGAGGAGAACGATTTTTTTTTCTAAATATTGCGATTTGAGGTTTGCAGCAATTTTGTTTGAGCTGCACAAACTCAATTGTTCACAAAGTGGCATTTCACATTGTAAAGCTTGGGAGCTTGTATTGCAGCAATTTTTCTCTAGATCTTGTGAAGCTAGACCGCTTGAGAGGGTTTCATTGTCATGGGCTTATTCTGCATGCCTCTCCGCCAATGAAACATGAAGATTGTCCTGTGCTGACTTGCACTGAATTGAGATTTTAATCCCTAAACTATGACTAATATGCACATCAAATGAGGAATATGAAGACCAAAAAAAGACTTGGTTAGCAGCAAAAAATAAGATAAAATTTATTTAAATATAGATGATAATATAGTAGGGGATATAACCCAAAGGTGTTGAAAGATCTATATAGCTGACCCCGTGGAATTGGGCTCGGTTGTTGTTGTATGATGACATTGAAGAAGTTACTGATGGTGTAATAGACATGACTAATGATATATATTCAAATGTATGACTAGCAAAAATAAAAAAGTAACAAGAACATATAGCCTATATGAATGATTGAGGTGGTGGATTAGAAGAAGCTTGAGGACATGAGGTGGTAAAGATCAACCAACTTGGTCACTAATGGTGGCAAGACATTGCTTGAAATGAGGTGGAATCATGGCTATCCAGTTCAGTGGTTAGGGTAGGGTCATGGTAGAATGCAGATATAAAAATTACCAAACAGGCAAATACCCACAATATTAACCAAATTTCATTTATTTCTTTAATAATTTAGTTATTAGAAATTGGTATTTTTGTCATTACAAAGGCCATGACAAAACTGATCTGGTTTTGTACAAACCGGCTGGTTCTCTCAGTTTTTTAAAAATTGGTTGTCGAAATGTTTTTTAGTTTGGTTTTGTGCATCTCTGATCTTTTAATGGAACCGACCTGGAGAAAAGCTCAGCTTTTTTTTCTGGTCGAATCGCTGATCCAATCCTATTTTAGTAACTATGCCCTTTTGTCCATAAAATATGTACTTTTCCATAATAGGAGGAGATCAAGTAATAATTACAGTAAAGTACCTGCTGCACCACCTTGTGGCTAAAAGAGACCAATACAAAAGATGATTATTTGATTTTATAAGCATAAGAATGTCCTTCTCCATGAACTTTAATGTTTGCTCCACCGACTCATACCATGAGAACTGATTCAAACACATTCATTTTACTTATCTATTAACTGTAACATTAGTTTAATTTTTAATATAATAGGAGACATTCTTGCCTCTTTTATCTCTTTTTAGGCATGTTATACTCTTGCAGTTTTGGTATGAACACTTTAGTTCTGTTATTTCTGAACATGATGGATGTAATTGTGATATCAATAATGTTTATCCCACATGTTAACTTGCAACATCCCTTATTCATTGGACTACACAACCATGATGAAGATGATGACCTCTTGTCAGCAATCAAATTTTTGTTGATTAATGATTATGACCTAGACAAAAATGCCGTTCCTAATACATGGAGTTAATGGAAAGAAGAAATTCATGGTCTGAATTTCAGTTTTATTTTATTTCAAGTTGGTTTGTGTTTTGTTTTTTCTGTATCTAATTTTCTGAGTTGGTCAAGTCTGGGTTGACTGAGGTTGAATTTGGCCATGCGATTTTAAAGCTATAAAAGTATGCCCTTTTTTTATTATTCAATTAATTTTATAATCTTAGAGTTTTTTTTCTCTCACAATTGTAACAGTTTTTACATCAAATAGGTATGCTTTGGCAGGCCTTGGTAAATGATTAATTATTGATCAGTGTTGTTGGTTGGCAAAAATTTTTTCTTTGGAGTATAAGATGAATTAATTTTTGTGCACGAAACATACTTTGAAAATTATTAGGGTACTAATGCAATATTTAATTTTGCATGGAATGCTTAAGAACTATTATCCAATTTAGAATTTTCTCAATAATGGCTCAGTAAGATTTGCCTTTTTTTCAGATTAAACAATTCAAACATGTTGCATGAACATGTTGACACAGCTAACAAGCATCCCGAGAAAAATGGGGTTAACGATCTGTTCAGAAAACATGGATCAACTCTTTTTCGGTCACATTGGCAGGTAGTAACAAGTGATGTTAATTGTTAGGTGACTTTCAGTTTTACTAGTTGAGGTTTTTTTACTTTCTTCTTCTTGTTATTATTATTTTGCACCAGATAGTTCAACTTGTTCCAGGAGTACAACCTGGGCATTTTTATGCTTGGATTGTTGCCAATGGTATTATGCATAAGATTCCATTAAGGATCCCAAGAGTCTTTTATCTAAACTCGAAGGCTCCTATTACAGAAGATTTTCCTGGAAGACGTGTTAAAAAGATTCTTCCACATGGCAAACCTAACTACAATCTCATTGAGGTACCCATTGATTTTGAAATTGTTCTTTCAGCTATTTATTTCGTCGTTAGTCTATATTATAATTAGCAGTACTAGTCCTTCCTTTGCTTGATTTACAGTTATAAATAAAAAATTACTCTAGATATTATAAAATTTTCTTATAATCTAATTATATTAAATTCAATCTCTTAAAGGTTGTTATCACTGAAGAGCAATTCCGGGCTGAAAGCAAGAAATTTGCTGCTCTCCTGGCAGATCCAGAAATTGAGGTGAAAACTTGAACTCTTTTAGTATAAGTTAATGAGTTTAGTTTTTTAAAATTAGGGATGACCTAATTACTACACTTTTCACGGTATTGATACCAATCATGTCTTTGTTTATGTTTGTTTGGCTACTATTACATGATCTGTTGATGGGTGACATTGGGAGAGTACTTGTTTCTTTTTTCTGCTAAACCTTTGGTTCAGAATCACTTGTGTGTTTTGGCTCTAGGTATTACGGGCACCCAACTGAGTTTTCAAATAAAAAGCTAAACAAGCAAGCAAATTGTAGGCATTTGGTTTATGACTGTATGGTTTAGTTGGTGGTTCAGGGAAAATATCTGAAAGGATGTAACAATATCATAAAATAAACTATATGGCAATATTCCTTACTGTCAGCATACTTTATACCATGGATATGAATTATACCTTGTTAATGATTGGATGTGTAAAGTTGAACATAAGGTTTGGCATGATATAATCATTCTTGTCAAACTTATCTATTTAACCACATTGATTTTGCTATTCCTTGTTTTTGTCAAAAGAGTTGTGAATGTGATACATTTTATACTTGAAATCATCATTTTGATATCATGTTGTATGTGATAGTTTCCCGTATGCTTTCGCATTTGAAGATCATTGAAACTAAGTTTGTTTAGTACAAACAAATGTGCTATAGATCTTATTTGATCAAGCCATATTTCCATATGTAAGCCATGACACACTTTGCAAGAGTTGTACCCTCTTAGAGGCAAGCTTTGCTCACGACATGTAAATTACATTAATATCAAAGCAAAATACAACACAATAACGAATTGAACTAAATACATACCTCTTAAGAGATGACACAAGGACCACATAATTTTACAAAAATTCTTGGATCAAATTTGAAAGCCAAAGACTCCATAACAATTCAAAGAAAAGAATAGTACAATATTCAAAACTGTCAATTATTATCACTTCTCCACAATTTAGTTTCACAATTGGTGAAATTATGACAAACACACATATCAAACGCGGAAGAGGAACACAAAAAAGGACTCCGTTAGCAACAATAAAATAAGATAAAATTTATTTAAGTATAGATAATAATATAGTAAGAAATAGAGCTCAATGGCGTAAAAGGATTCATATTGCTGACCCCACCTAGTGGGATAAGACTTGATTGTTGTTGTTGTATTATCTTAACAGAATTTTCTTTTTTACTTCCCATTAGGTAAATTTACCTTTTCTCATATTTGCTCTTTTGTACTCTTACATGATTGTATAGCATATTTAATATATTTAATACAATTTTGTTTATTTAGTTGGTAGCTATTATGTAGTTATAATGTAGCAGTGAATATTGGTACAAGCAATTTGTCGGACTCCTATAGTGACCTATTATTCATGGCAAATCAAGTAATCATGAATGTGAAGAAACTCCTTTAGAAATGCAACTGTAAACTTTTGGTTACTTGAAATGATCTCCTCCATGATAGACTCGTGACCTACTCATTTATCCATGTCCCATTTTAATCTACTTGTTTGCTTTATCTTCTTAGTTCTGTTCCTTTCTCGTTTGAAGCTTTGTTCAACCTCGGTGCACTATGGTTAATTCTCATATTTATCTTTTTAAGACAACTAACATTTACAATGGACCTTGTGGTGAGATTTTGAATCTTCGTACTTTTAACTCTTTGTAGGGGATATATGAAACAAAAATGCCACTGGAGTTTCATGCTATTGTCCAGCTAGGTTGCGTATGCAAATTAGATAAAGCTGTTAAACATAAAAATGCTGATGATGAATGGAACCTGAATGAGTTGCATATGAAGACTACAACAGAATGCTCATATCTAGAACAATCATTTACCTACTTTTATCTCTACCATAGGTATGTTTTCTTTTCTTTTTTTTTTATAACTTTTTACTAAATAATGCATACTTCATGATATGAGTATTTGTCCACTACTTGGGAACAACTGTATGTGCATCCCTGCAACATTTTTAAATTTCGTGTGTAAGAGGTTATAGACGAAATTTTCCCTACTAGAAGTTTAAATTGAAATTATTTATTTTGAAAACAATATTTTTCATTGAGGCTTCAGAACATAAGTAACTTAAATACATAACATCTTAGTGCACTGAACTCAGTAACATTGCTACTGCAGCATAGTGAGCTATAGCTACAAACAGAAAATTCATTAAACAGATGCCAAAAAGATACTAACAAACAAAAATGCATCTGTGCATAGATGACCACTGACCTGCATCTTCAGAAAGCACCTTCTTGAAGAAAAGTACACTTGGCAAGGTGCAACAAACTCAAAAACATGCTCAAGCTCTAGAAAGGCATGAAAAACTGAAAACTTGCTGAAGCTCCCTAATAGTTATAAGAATTTTCACGTGGATCTTAAATTTAATAACAACGTTTTGAAGTCATGTAGATAATTGGGAGCATTGATTTTGATATTCATTCTAGTGGTGCATAATTGATTTAAGGTTGTTGGGAGAGATTGATTTTACAGGGAATAAGCTGGCATGGAGGATTGAGGGTCCCAGGTTCATATGATGAAGGATCCTAGGTTGTTGGAACCAACAAAATTATAAGAATTTAAAATAATAATAAAAAATAGTAATAATAATGTCTCTAAATTAGCAAGAACATGAATTTATATATGAAATTTCTGATTTTGAAAAGAAAGTTTGAAAACAATAGGGATGGGCCATGAAAATAGAGAAAATATCGATGGAAAAATTTTGGATGGAGAGGTTTTATAATGAAATCTAGGAAAAATCAAGTCATTGTCTCACAAAAAGCAAGCCTCATAGGGGCACACACAAAAGGAGTGCTGACACATGAAGAATAACTTGAATTTGGTTTAATTTGACATAAAAAAGTAATTTCTAATTGCCCAAAAAAATTGATGACATAAGCTTGATTTGATTTGCCTTGTATTTATCAATTTCATGCTGGATTTAGCTAAAATCTTTATGGGCTAGTATGGTGGATTGACAATGCTTTGATTAGAAACTAATTTTTTTTTATGATGAATATATGTGAATGAAGCTGACAACAGACTTAATAGGCTTTAAAATTAAATTACTTTTTAAATTTGATGGTGGCTGAGATATACTTGTTAGGTTGAGGTTCATTTGTCCTATCACCTTCATCCATAGAGGCATTTTACTACTCGCAATGGCTTCCATGGATACATTGATTTTATGGTTGAAATAGATTAGGAAAAGAAATAAAGAGAACAGATGGGGAAGAACTGACTTGCTCTTGTCCCTTTCATCTTGTTCATCACCTAGTCTTTTCACCTTTTCTCGTGCACTCTTCTGGCCCATTAATTTGTCATTGGGTCCAGGACTTATAAAGCATTTTCTTGATGAATATTTATGAAATTGTTACTTATAAATGCATATTATATATAAAATTGTTGCATTGGTAGTCTGGAATGATTTTGTTCCAATTTCTGTAGGGCATACATTAACATGGTTTGTTATGTTTGTAAATACTAATAATACATTGCATAAGTAATAAACATTAGATTAGTTTCTCTATATATGTGAAGCATATATCTTGAAATGTACTATGCTCCTAATATCTTCATTATTTTCTTTACTTCCAGTTGGGATAATTCGGTTATCCTTCTTTTATTGTCCCCTGAACTGCACTGCTGTATTTGCTTACTATGTGTTTTCCTCAAACCTCTTTCTTACTTTTTATGCCAGTTTGTCCGATGGTAGGGCAATCTATGTTACATATTTCCCTAGATCTTGGACGATATTTGTTGTGGTTGTAAACCCTTTTCAGAACAAAGAATTATCCTCATCAATTCTTGAGAAGCAATTTCATGAAGCTGGCCAAGCATTAGGTATCCAGTCTCCAACAAAGGGCGATATTACATTCAAGGTATTGCCATTATTAGTTTAGGTTCTCTACTTTGGACCTTTCGTAATCTTATTTATCATTCTTTCAGCTGGAGTATGTTCGTTCAATTGAAGCCGGATGCAAGATTTTGCAGAGTGCATTACTTGAATACAGGTACTCTCTTCTTTGATTCATAAATCAGAATATTAGTTTTTATCTAGAAAATTGCTTGAAGTATAATTACTTAGAGAAGTTTTTTTTACCCAGATGTCCCATTGATGGTATAGAAACCACATGCTAGCTTTTGATTTAGATGGAGTTTATTTTAAGAATCTGGACCATTTACTAACTAACACTGAAGTAATTTGGTGAAACTCAAAAGTAAATTTGGAGAAGCTTCTCGAGAAGCCCAACAGCAAGCTACTATAACGGACTCTCCCTAATATAAAATTAATTTAATTTTTTATTTCGGCTATTAAAATGATAAGATTGGATACTATACTTGATCTTAGCCAAAAGGCCGAGAAATGTATGGTTTCTAACATCGCCGACCCAAGGTATTTATAGAGGCTTCTTCGCTCATGGTGTTGTCAATCCTAGGATGTGGGACTAAAGAGAACCATGGCGGTACATATTTTTTATATAAAAAACAACTAGAAAAAATTACTAATAATCTTTAACATAATGCATGAATATCTATTAATGAGAAAATTTTTCAATAATATTTCGCAGTTAAGTCTCTAACTCTAACTCTAAATTTTTAATTGATTAATGAGAATTTTTTAATAATAAGTCAACACAGCTGAATCTTGAACACTAGATCCATGATTGCTTAATAAGAAAATTTTTCAATAATATAAATCTTAAAATTATTTTCGGCTTGAAAAGAAAAAAAGGACATTAAGATAATTTACTTTTGAGCTTCACCAAATTAATTTAGAGTAGTTATCACTGACACTACATGATCTATATAGTTGATTCCTTATGAGTTGGATACATGTTTTTTTTTGCTAAATTCTACTTTTTAGTTAATCAATTATTACGAACATATTTATGTCAACAACAGTCAAAGCTGTTGCTTATGCATTATGCGGTGCTTCGCTATATTGCATATGTCAACATTTGGAATGTGTAGTTATCATCAATTTATGTATCATATGGCCAATGTATATGATTTATATGTTATGACCAAAAGAATTCACATATTTCCATGGTATGATATTGTTCACTTTGGGTATAAGCCCTTATTCATTTGTTTTTGGGCTCTACTCAAAAGACCTCGTACCAATAGAGATATCGTTCATCATTTAAACCCATGATCTTTTTTCTATATTTTTAATGTGAGACTTTGATTGTATTCCTAACAATCCTTCCCTCAAACGAAGGACCATCATTACTCTCATGGTTCAGACCTCTCCTCAAACGTCCGGGCACTTTTGACCTCATCGGGCTTTCCTTCAAGTATCCGGTCACTATTGACCTCTCTAGGCTTCCCTGCAAGCATTCAGTCATTCTTGACATGCTCCGCCCCATATGACATCCCTCAGTGTTGCAAATTTCAGCCTATGCGCCGCCTAGGAGCTAGGTAACCCCTATCCGAACCGAAAACCCACTGGCGCCTAGCACTTTCTGCAACATTGATTTCATTATATGTTTAACTTGTTAGTTACTTATTGTGATCGACAT
>JBBPFP010000133.1:4926958-4937698 GCA_037974795.1 Kaempferia galanga | reverse complement strand
TTTTAAATAATTAAATGGACTCACCTTTGGACCACTTTATTTATAATACTTTTGAATAATTAAAGTGGGCCCCACCTCAAAGGTGGAGCCCTGGGGCAGTTGCCCTGCCTTCCCACCACAAGGGCCGCCACATCATAGAGTTCGTTTACTGTTTGCTTTCCTAGAATCATTACTGACTTGAGCGTCGGAGTACCAAATAAGAGGACCCTGTCCCTGGTTTGGTGACTAACTCTCTGTTGGTTTGCATGAGTGCTTTCAGGGTGGACGAACGAACGAATGTTCGGCGGGACAAGGAGTCAGTCAGCTAGCCAACTTTAGCTTCCAGGACGGACGGACGGGCAAATTGGTAGACCGACGGGCGGACAAGCTGATCGAAGAGCCATTGACACCATCTTCGACTCCCTGCTGCTGTTGCTACCGGACGGGCGGAAGACCCCCTCCAGCCATCCAATCAGGCGCCACCTCAGCTTGCGGAACCCCAACTCGGTTTTCTCCGACACACCAACATATTGTATTCTCAGCTGTCCATCCAGTCAGATTCAAACAGGATCAGATAAACAATCTAGAACAATATTAATATTTAAATACGTGTTTTTAAATTTTTAAAAGTTTTTTTATAAAAATATCAAGTATTACTAATATATATTTTTTAATTTATTAGATAAACCTAACTTTAAATCAAATTTTGATCAATTTGTAAAATTTTAGCTAAAAATTAATAAACTATGATTCAAATATAATTAATATTAAAAATTATCTATCAAATTTAATTTTGATCATTAAAAAAAAATAAAAATTACATGCCAAATCTAATTACGTCCATCAAAAATTAAAAATTATTATCAAATTTAATTTCACTAGTAAAAAATTTAAAATTATCAACTAAATTTAATTTTGACTTGTAAAAAATTTAAAATTATCGATTAACTTCGACCAAAAAAAATTATAGATCAAAATAAATACTTATTTTAACCAAATAAATACCAAACAAACTCATATATCTTCTAAAATAAATTAATAATTATATTCTATTTAATAAATAATATATAAAAATAAATTTAGAAGGCCCAAGTAAAATAAGGGCTTAGGCATAGGCCCATGTCTTGAGCCGCCGTTAGGTCAAGTTGGTAGGTCAGGGCGGGCGGGCTAGACAATTTAATTAGTTCGACTCAGTGAGTCATGTAAATCGATTGAAACTAAACGAACTGATTAGGCCACCTGACATGGAACACTTGTATTCTTCATTTTTTTCCCCCGAATAAAAAGTAATCATCTATTTATTTATATTATTCAATTTTAATTTCTTTGACAAAAACATAAATTAAAAAAAGTATCTGCTAGGTTTCAATTTATTAGAGCCGCATGATATAGAAATGGTAATATTTTTTTTTTGAAAACAGAATTAAAATTAGAAGCAAATAATATTTTATATTATATTATTTTTATTTGATAAATATTTTATCAAAATATCGATTACTTTCTTGTCCTCCAAGACTCGTATCCGAACTCGAAAGCCCTCGCTCCATCGTCTTCTTCCATTTCCCTCAGATCCCGTTGCTCGGCTCCGGCTTCAGTCTTCTGCGCGCTCTGTGCGGCGAAAAACTTCATCCCGGTAATGGCTTCAGATAGCTCGGTGATGGCGGTAATCAGGGCGTCTCGCCCTTCCTTCAGGAACGATCACGACAAGGTAGTCTTTGCCGTCCACGCTTCCTTCCTAGCCGCCGGATTCTCGCTCGTCGCTACTGGTGCGAGGGCCCTCTCGGATAACCCTCCTACAGGTGCGTATTTCTTTACCTTTTCGTCTCGGCATTTCTTAGCGGATTTTGATAAAATCGTTGGTGTTGATTCATATTTTGTTGTGGAATTAGATGGAGAAGAGGTTGGAATCGATGGGTGGAATGAACCTGAGGATGCCTATGCCTTCGTGTACACGAAAACTGACAACGGTTCGAAGAAGATTGTGTTGGTAAAGTGCTTGCCTATAGGCGACGTACTCGCCGTTGATGTATTGGATCTCAATGAACAGCAGAAGGAGCCTTTGAATCTCCAGATCAAGTGTGTTTCTCTTCCTACAGAAATTTTAGTTTTTTCTTAAATATTGAAATTTTACGTCTGCTCTTTTCTTTAGCATAAAGGAATACGTGTCAGATGTGGCAGACCAGAGTAACAATTATCCGAAGATGTATAAGAATCTGAAGGGTCTTGTTGATAATCTGGGAGCTGGACTTCTGGCTAAGTTAGAGCCCAAGTCTGAGAGTTCTTCATCAGCGTTTAGGTACGCTGTTGTCAGATTTTACAACTTACTGTTTCTCGAGGTGTTGCCTTCTAGTATTAGTTGATCATACACCTGCTTTTTGAATGCTTTCTGCTTATCTTTGTTTGTCATACGGAAAGTAATTTGAGTTGTTTCTTAAGAGCGTGGCACACTGAATATTCTACCAATTGAAGCATAGAAGCCCTAGATGACTTTCCTCTTATTTTAAATGTACCTTGTATAAAAAAATTTGTCATTCTTCTGTACTGTGTTGCATGGGCAAAGAGGAAAAAAGATAATTTCTGAGCTTTTAAAAGTAAACATAGACTCCATGATGTAAAGTATGAGTCATGTTAGCATCCCAAAAACACATTTGAACTATGATGATAAGGCACCATGTTGTAGAGTTTAGCAAGAATAAACTCAACCTTCTTCATCTTCCTTATTCTCTCGAAGACCACCTTAGGGAACATATGTCCACTACTGTATCATCTTAAATTCCATATTCAATGTTGAAAGGTTTGATATATTTCTTTATAAATGTGTAGTTTAGTAAGAGTAGATGGATAAGCAATGTAAACACGAATCACAAAAACTTCCTGCTTGCCTTGGAAATTTTAATAATAGACAACAAAAAAGGACATACTCGATCATTAATCCTACATGAATAAACAATCTTAAAGTAATCAGACAGAGTTATGTCAATCAGTACGCCTCTTGTCATAAGACACTAAATGAAGTTAGGTTAAGATATTTTCCAAAAGTGATAGGAAAATATACTTACAAAAATAATTAAGTTAAATATATGCATGACAATTACAAAACTAATCAAACAAAATAATGCGGTCCTATGGGTTGGCGCAATTGGTACCTGCATGGGTGGTTGCTCCAACAGGTCTTGAGGTCAATTCCTAGCGAGTGTAAAATGCCTCGTTGGGTGCCGAACCTCTCCCATGCAAAGGGTCGTTGCGCTAGGGCAAATGCCCTTTGTGATTTACCCCCTTCAAGAGAGTGTGAGGTCGCCTTGAAGGGGCTGCTAAGGTGACGGCTTCACCTTTTGCTTCAAACAGAATAATATGGTAATCATTTTAGTGGATTGACTGATACTATGCTAATCTAGAATACCAGTTACTAGTACTACTGCCAAAGCTTTGCACTGATTAACTTGTAAAATATCTCAACACACAGTTTAGCAACAATTGACCATCAACATCCATCAAATTGAAAAGATCCTACCTTCCAGTTAGTTATTTTGGACCCGAAAGAGAATATTGCAACCTTTCATCATTCGTTCATTGAAATTTGTTGGGCAGGCTCATTCACGGCCATATAATCTTGCTGAAATTGCTATGATTTTAGTAATCAATGGTTAAATTTTCTGAAGGTTCATCTTAACCAAAACTCTTTTCAGCATTTAGTTGGGTTTCCTTTGTAAAGCAGCTAACATCTTGATGCAATACCATGTGGTGAAAAGAGACAAACATGAAGCACTAGGCTTTGATTGAAAATGTTATTGATTCAAAGAAAACATACAAGGTGAAGCTAGAGTCCTTGTAAATATTATTGATTTAAAGGAAAATTACAAGGGGAAGTTAGAGTCTTTTTGAAAGGATCCAACCCAATGAAATTGGAACATAAAATTAAATAAACGGGCAAAGCATAACCACTTATTTAAAAGATGTTGACAACCTAGGAAATAAATTGACAACAACTTTGAATTATAAAATTCCTACCAATCTAGAAAAATAACTTAAATATCTCAAGCGCGCTCTCTCTTAAATTAAAGGGATTACCAAATGAAAAGTTACCAAACCTTCAACACATAAAATAGGAAAATCAAAGAGGAGAGAACACTTTATCAGGAGAAACCATGAATAAGGGGAGGAAATGGAATCATTGACGGCAATGTTAGGAGGCATTGGTGATGCATGCAGTTGATTCTTGTTGTGCGTGGTCAATGGTGATGGTGCAATGGCAGCTGGGAAAAGGGTGCTGGAATGTGCGTCGTCACATGCAGATAGGGAACTTGAGTAAATCTCATGTGGAGAAATGCTTGCAGGAAGGTGTTAACTAGAGTTGATATGGGGGCTGTTGTGTGGGAGGAATTTTTGTGTTCAGTAGACATCAGAGCTGGGTGTCAAATGAGTCGGATAGGTTGTGAGAGGATTGGATGAGGGTGGTGGATCACTGCCTCACCCTAAGGAAATCACTCTTGTAAACCCATCCTCGAAACAGGGATATAATGCTATGTAGAATTTGGGGATTAAACAATATTATGCTGCCTCACTTCTAGAGCAATAATTATATGAATATATGGAGCTTAATGTAGAAATCTTACAATTAAAATATCATTATGGGACTAACCCTCAACATGCTATACCTAATAACTCCAACACTTTAGGTTTTATCTTTAGATTTCAATGCATTGCCTATCATTCTGGTTCTGCATCTACTCAATGTAGAGACTCCTTGATTCAGACAATCTATTTTCTATTTGCAGTGCTGATAGGCGTAGGCGTGATACCACCAGTGAACCTTCTTTGATAATAGCTGGTCAGCAGGAACCTTACCATCCAGGGTGAGTTTTTTTCCCCATGAAGATCAATATTTCCTAGTGATTTAACAGTTATGGAAGTTCTCAATTACTGTAGTCTATTGTTTATTTCCTAGTGATGCTATTCCGTCAATGTTTTCTTTTAATCTTATTACCTTATGCACATGATTTCTTTTGGAATTACAATCCGGTTATTTTGAAATTTCTAGTTTTGGTGTAAGTCTCATTGTTTGTTTTATTTTGTTTTTTATTTTTGAAAAATATACTTTTGCTAAGTAACTGTGGGCCATTTTTGCTTATCATATTTGGTTTGATTTGGGCGATGGTGTGGAATGAAAGATTCTGTTTCAGGGAAGGATCAAAACTTTTGTCCCCCAATTGCTTCATTAGTAATAAAGCAGCCATTTTAGAATTTCCTTCTATTTTTTTCTACCAACATCGGGTCACTTCACCTTTATTTCCTTTTTAAAAGGATTTGTAAACTTAATATTTGGAAAAAGATATCATCTCTTGGTTTTGTATGTCCATCTTAGAACTCCTGTTCCTTATATGCTATAGGACTTCCACGTCTTTTCAAAAAGATATCTGGCACAGCTGTTCATCTCCATGTGCTTAGATAGTAGATAATAATCTTATTATCATGGCGTGGTTGGAAATATTTCTCATCTTTTATCTATTAAACTTTTCTTCTCTCTCTCTCTCTCTCTCTCTCTCTGTGCATGCCTCATTGAATGATTTAATTCACTTGGTGCATCAAAGTTTCAGTTACATGTGAATTTCCTGGTTGGTAATTTTTTTGCATGTTCTGCAGTCTTGTTTACCCCCCTATTCCTGCTAGCGGAATGGATGATCTTTATCCTAGTCCTGGTGCTGGATTTTTTCCGCGTAGGTATATCCCCATCTTTAGTTCTTCATTACCTATGTATATCAGTCACATTTTATTGGCGGGAATCGTTTACTAATTTGGTGTATACTTAATCAACAGAGGATCTGGCACAGGTGGTGGTATGCTTGTAGGTACGTTGGTATCATCTTAATAGTATTTCCAAATGTCCTATACTGTTCTTAATATTCCTGAATGTGACAGGACCAAATGATCCAAGGTTTTTTGGGTCTGATGAACGACCTGGCTTCATTGGTGGCCTTCCGCCGTAAGTCATTGAATATTTAATTTCTTGCTGTTGGTTATCTAACTTTGCTGCATAATAATCGTTAGATTGGACACTTTGAAAACATTTATCTTTGAACAGGGGTGTACCACCAGGTGCTCGTTATGACCCGTATGGTCCTCCAGATGTCCCTGGGTTTGAGCCTGCTCGTTTTGTCAGGTATCAAATTGTTTGGTAAAAGGAAGTTAGTAGCATAAATGTGCATTAACCATGAATGCCCTGCATTTTTTCCTTGAGCTCTACATAAATTTACAGTTTTACATACACATGCACAAGATTTCAGGAAAACAATCGTAAAATTGGCTTTTGTTGTAAGATTATGAGAAGGAAAACATTTGAGAAGTCCCATAACGCAGTTCAAGGTAGGATATTGTTTGTCAGAAGCTTGATTGCCAAAGATTCTTTCATTGTGTTCCTACCAATTATTTTGTCTGAGGCATGACCACCAATCAATTTCCATTCTGAATCAACCTGGACCGTTAAAAAGTCCAACTCTTGGAATAGTGTGTGAGAGAATGGAGGAATGCCCTGCTCCGAAAACAGGTTAGGAGGAGATGGCCTGAGTTCTCATTTCCATTGTTGCACCAGGACACATTTGTTAATCATCAAACAACGGTCCAGGAAGAATAGTAATTTACTCTATCACGGAGTATAATCCAACTGAAGACGTGGGCCTTGTGGAGCTATTTACCAATATTTTTTCTCATGGTAAAAGAAAATTTGCCTTGAGCTCCAGTAGTAGAACTGAGCTCGATTATTGTGATGTAATTGGTGAGGCTGCTTTCTCGAGGCCCATGTAAGTGGTGGCTACATCTGGACAACTAGACGAGGTCCAGAAGTAGTTCAGAAGAACGAAAGTTTTTTTTACTAATATTGCTTTACGTCAGCTGCAGGGACTTTATTACTTTAAGAAAATATAAGATCTCCCCATTAGTTACCGTATAAATCACTCAACTAAAGGGGTATAACGTAGTTATGCTCTTTTTCGCCTTTATTATTGTTAAGGTTGGTAGTTCTGTTTCGGTAGCTTTATATCCTCTATAAAATCTAGCATTCCCAGACTAGTACGTTGTGGAAGATCTTTACGTTTAATTACCCATTGTCTTTCCGTTGAGCCTTTGTTGTTGTTATTATTATTATTGTTATTATTTGTTATATCACGACTGTTTGACTAGCCACTGCCTGATGCAGACAACCACGTCGACCTGGGGGTGGCACTCATCCGGATCTTGAGCATTTCCAGGGACCTGATTACATATAGGGGAATGGCAGAGTGTCATGTTTTTTTTGCACCAGTTATGGAACATAATGTACATCTGATAGATTCTCTCTAGGTTTTGTTGGATATTTTCTCTTTGGCTTCACCGTCCACCTGAATGATAAATAAAAAACCGTGTGTTTAACAGGCTTAATTATGATGCGGTGACTTTGTAATACTTGATAGATAGACGTTTGCAAATCCGTTTGGTCTTATATATTTAGCTTTTTTAAAAACTCTCCTTCCCCCGGACATGACCACATGCTCCGGAGGTGCATGCATCGTGTGTTGGGTCAACTCCACCTTAATTACGTGATTCCTTTAGCTTCGTCATAAAACCAGTGTGGCTACATATTTATCGAAACACTGCAGATCTTGGAGCGGAAAAAAAAAACAGACAAAAGCAAAGTCTTCAGCTTAACAAGACGTAAAGGCCAAAGCGGTGTCAAATAAAATTGACCGCTTGATTTGCTGTTCTATATTTTCCCTACCGTAGAAAGTCACAACGTTTTAATACTACAGAATGTCAAATTCCACCCACCTTCTTCACAGCGCTCTCCACCGAGTTTCCAAAACATATCTGCCAGAAAGGTTCACAGCCGTGATCCATCCTCTCTTCTCTCTCAACTAAAGTCGCTAGATCGAGTTGGGCCCTACACATTCTTTCAGGACGGATAATTAAAAAAGATCAAAACTCTGCATGATGGAGCATATACCTTTCTTATATCTCGACAATTTACACTTATTAGTCATTTATGATTTATCTGTTTAGTTGAGTTGGATCTACACGGTCGACTCAGATAGACAACGTTGACGTAAAGGGGGCCACGAAGCGCCAGTGGTCAAAAGGTTCTATCGGTGTATGTCGAGTAATTCCCGTTCGCATTTTTTGTTTTTTTTTTTAAAGTTGACATTATTATTAGTATTCGAATTAGTGGGAGGGCGTCGCTTTCGGCCTTTTGACTCGAGAGGCGGCCCGGATTCGCCGGCACGCGTGCGCTGCGGCGGGGCCCGCAGTTGACGTCCGTCCGCCGTGTCGCCACCGGTAACGTCAGCGCGGTCGGTTGCATCGGCCGCCGCCCACTCGAGTGGCTCAACGAAAAACTAAGAGGCGCCGATAAATACGAACATTAACCATGGAATTGCTTAGCCAGTTGACCCCCACCAAAAAAATAATTAAATAAATAAATAATACGATAAATACAAATTTATTTTAATCGTTTTCACTGACCAAAATCCAAAAATAATACAATCTTTCAAAGATTAACTTTAGACAGACAACAATTATACGTAATAAAATATATTTAAAAATAATAAAATAAATTTTCCACACAGCTAGACATTTATTTTTTCTTTATAAAACTGGAATCGAACCATACCCAAATTTACTCAGTCCCTTCCTCCCTCCAAATTAACACCATCGCTCTTAATTAACAATCCATGGCCAATCAATTCCGATCAACCTCCCGGAGCTGGCGCAGCACCTCCTCTGCCGCCGCCGCCGTCACAGGGAGCTACAACTTGCCCTCCGCCGACGTGTTCGACGCCAGCTCCAGCTCCTGCGACGAGTCGCCGGGATCGATCTCCAGCATCGCGATGACTTTCCAGGACATGCACGTTAACAGCAGCAGCAGTGCTCAAGGAGTGCAAGCGTTGGATTTTGGGCTCCTCTCGCCCTCTAATTCCATCCAATGGAACCAACCTTTCTTGTAACTTCATATCTATCTATAATTAATTACTTTTTATACAGCAAATCTCGTAAACTTATTGATCAATCGATTAATCCATTCCTCTCGGTGGAAGAGGAGACGCCAGCAGCTTCCATGCCTTGCTCCAAGACCAAGAGGACTTGACTCGATCCAGCAGCTTCCTGTTCCATGACGACGATCAGCCGATGTTACAGAAGAATGACAGCCGATTAATGACGCCGTTTATCCATCATCCACATAATTATCCAGTTAATTACCAGCAGGTGCAGGAGTTGAATCAATCACAGCTCCTCAAGCAGCAAGTTCTGGCACGCTCAAATTTCCATCCCAGTGATCAGCCAATTGTTAATAGCACGGTAAAGATTTGATTACCGATTAATTAATTGGCATTAATTTGATTCTAATATATCAACAATGCAGCCGGGTAACTCAGGAGTAGCTTCTTCTTCGAACTTGGAGAAGAAAACCAGCAGTAAGAAGCCGAGATTAGGCACGTCGTCCTCGTTAGCAACATTCAAGGTTGGACAAATTTAGCTTGAGCATTAATTTGGGTCGATAATGAATCGATAAGATGTAGTTAGTATTAATTTTCATCTTTAGGTGAGGAAGGAGAAGTTAGGAGACAGAATTACTGCACTTCAACAGCTGGTTTCTCCTTTTGGGAAGGTGAACTGTGATTCTGATCATTTTGCTCTCTGAATTACTAGTTTCATTGATATTGCTCTTGGTTTTACAGACAGATACTGCATCAGTTCTCCACGAAGCGATCGAGTACATCAAGTTCCTTCACAATCAAGTTCGCGTATGTTGATCTCTCCACCAGCATCCTATTTCTCCTACATAGAGAATTGTTCTGATCTGTACATGCATGTGAATCAGGTTTCAAGCTCTCCATATCTGAAGAATGTGCACAAGATGCAGCGAGTAAGGTTTAACCTCTATCTTTTTTGGTCTGTCTGTTTTGTAATTGAAATGGAATTTTGATCATTTGTGCAGGGTATGAATGAATCAGAGCATGGCGAAGGAGAAGATGACAGTCTTAGAAGCCAGGGGCTCTGCCTTGTTCCAATTTCAAGCACTAAATTTGCAGCGGCTAACCAGGAGATCCCTAGTGATTTCTGGGGTACCCCTAACTTTGTAGGAGCGTTTAGATAGAAACAAAAGGAGATGAAACTTCGCATTTATGATGTTGCATCAGATTCATAAAAGAGAGATTGATAAAGAGTTTACGCCAATTAATTGTGTGATGTAGTGTTGTGTCTAAAAGATATTTATATATTTGTATAATGGTATGATATTATTCACTTTTGGTTTAAATTTTTATAATTTTATTTTTGGACTCTACCTAAAAGGTCTCGTACGAATGTAATCCTTCTCTTAAACGAACGACCACCATTACTCTTATGGTCCGAGCTTTCTCACAAGTATTCAGTTATTCTTAACCTGCTCCGAGCCTCCCTGTAAGTATTCAGTCACTCTTGATTTACTCCGGACCTCCTTGCAAGCACCTGTATTCAGAACACTCTTGACCTGCTTTAGATTTATCCGTAAATATTCGGTCACTCTTGACTTGCTTTGGACTTCCCAGCAAGCATCCGGTCACCTTTAATTGCTTTCGGGCCTCCCCGTAAGTATCTGGTTACTCTTGCCCTGCTCTGACCTCCCCATAAGCATCCGATCACCCTTGACTTGCTTCAAGCCTCCCCGCAAGTATCCTTTCACTCTTGATTTGCTCCGGGCCTCCCCACGAGCATCCAATCACCTTGACCCGCATCGGGCCTCTTTGCAAGTATTCG
>JBBPFP010000133.1:4902578-4926858 GCA_037974795.1 Kaempferia galanga | reverse complement strand
GGCCGGTCGCATTTATTTGCTCCGAGTCGGTGGGATTGAAGAAAACACAAATGAGCCGGACGGACACGTATTCCTGACCAGCAACGCACCACTGTTTATTCTATTCCAAGTTGTCCTCCACCATGACAACGAAGCGAAGAACCAACGGACGATGCTCCTGCTGCTGCAGTCATGTGATTAATGAATTATATGACAGCGCCTCGTTGTAAAATCCAATTGTTTCTTGCCGGTCGTCACAAGTCCACTAGGTTGTGCAAGCGACGGGAAGCTTAAAAAATGAAGCGAAGGGAATTGTAAACAATCGAACAGTGCAATTAGTTTGCTGGGAATTGGATTTAAATATATGATCATGCTGGCAAGGAGAACATCGGTGTGCTGGTCTTCCTCCTCGTTTTCTCCAGTTCCAAATTGGAAAGACGGCCGGCAACCATGCGCGACGCGAGTGAGTGCAGGTGGGGGATCAACTTCCGCACGTTGCTGGTGCAACGGAGGAGCACGGCCCAGCAAATGGAAGCCTCGGGGGAGGAACCGAAGTCGATCGCCGGAAAAGGAGGAGGAAGGGAGAGGAAGACGAAGGCGGAGGAACTGAGGGAGTCAAAGAGGGCGGAGATGGCGGTGCAGTTGATCCTCTGGGGGCCTAAGTTTTAATTTCCTGCTTTTTTAAAAGTGTTTTAGGTAGTAAAATGCTCTGCAAATAGGAGGCAGGTGAAATTTACAACAGAAGATGATTATTCCATAGAGACAAAATATCTTTCTGGAAGAAGCCTCTGTAAAATCTGTGTCCTGAAGTTTCACTTTAACTCTGGGTTTTACTGAAGGAAAATGAGTGAGATAAATGAATAACAGTTTGCAAAATCTTATTCTTCAAAGTTAAATTTGCTAATGCAGTTTAGAAATATAATTTCCATGCCAATCCTATTCCGATATGGAATGGCAAGGGAGGCCAACATTAACAACCTTTCCGGAGTATATACAGTTTCTTCTTCATCAATCAATCTACCACTCTAGTTAACATGTTTGCCTTTGATTCTAAAATCATGCTTTGAGATGCTGCTTAAGTTAATAGATTTGTCTATTGTTTACTGTTGAAGGTATCTTCTTGCAGAAAACTCACTCTTAACCATACTTTTCATACTTTAATGATTCTGATCCAGTGAAGTCATTTGAGTACGGGTGCTATACGCAGCAATATATCTAGAAGCAAAAACTAAATTAATGAGTATGGCAATCAGGCCTTGGCATGTTAATCACACATGAATTTAGCATGCCTTGATACTGTCAGAACCTATTAAGAAACTTAAACAGAGTCGAAGGAATGAGCATTATTGGTAAGCAGGAATAAATTGGCAGCATGCTTTCGGAAACTTTATCATGAGACCTGCAATAAATTATAATGGAAAGTCTCAGGAAAATAGAATTACACTGTAACTTGTTTCGAGCTGCGTTCGCGTGCTATAACGAAATAAATAACTGAAGGTGAAATAGAAAAGGAAGAAAAGAGACATCTGCCGCGTACCTGGTTTGTTGTTGTGCGTCAGAACTAACAGCAATTGCCTGTTGGATTTGAAAATTTTGTTGTTCAATAGCCGAGGAAAGGATTCAAATCCAGATATTGTTTTTCTATGTTCAAGAAAAATAAAATAAAATATATTTATTTCCAGTTATTTGTCCATCAAGAACCAAATACAAAATTTAACAAAATTGTAAAAGAAAAAAAAAATCACTTCGATCAGGAATACATAATAAACAACAAAAAAACCCAACTGTCGAGTATCAAAGATTGCTCGGCTTTATACAGTAGGTTGCAGGTAGATACAGTGATTACATAGATACAAATCTATGTAATCCCCATCAATAGCTGCTTCGCTTTCATGTCAGGCGGAATCATAGACTAGATACAATTTTGAATGAGCAAAGAACCAGACGTCATATGGTCATGGGTAGAATTTTCTGACTTGTTACATGAGGCTTGATCTCCCAAGAAGCCATTTCCTCCGCATCTTCGTGCTGAACAAAAGGCAATGAAATCTCTCTGATCATCAGGTCACCACAGAAGGGACACTCACTTGCTATAGCATCATCAAGTTGTGATCGAAGCTGTTAGAAGAAACCAAGTTCAGGTCAGTTCAATTGTTACAAAAGTAAGAAGTCAGGCTTTGACCATTACTAACCTTTTCAAGAGGCGTCATGCTAGTGATAGATTCATCATCTGCAGTGCCGTTTGATTCATTTGTGGCCTTATCTGCGAGTAAGCTGAGCTTCTTCTGAAGGTCCAGTATGTATTCAGCCTAAGCCAGCACAAAATGCACATGTGAAGGGCGTACAATAGCCCATGGGGTAACTTGCAGTTGTGGGAGCAGATTCACCCCAACAAACTTAGCCACCACAAGGTTTAGCAGAGAAATAGTCATGGTTTTATAGAGCAGGTAACTTTACAAGCTCTGGGAGTTAACAGCAGAGTATTCTCTCACAGATGCAAGATAGTCACTGACATTGATATTAAACGCAAATAAACAATTTTTACTTACTCGGGTTCGACTTGTGCATCGAGTCACATGAGCAATCAGACAATTAGCATGAAAGGAATGACCACACGGGAAAATAAAGAAGGGGGCCATAGGTCCAGTTGATGTATAACCCCTAGCCAGCAGAGGTGCCCCTCCAGCCGTTAATATTTTCCTTTTACAAACCTAGCAATCAAAAGAGAAGATTAGCATAACAATCTGAAGAAAGGTGAATTTCTAATTAACTTCATGTTTAAACATTTTAATCTATACAAAATAAACAATGCAAGTGAAGTTACACCCATATTCCATTACATCACTGCTAATGCAATCTGATTCTGCAAATCTAGGAGCTAACTATAGACACTTCACAGGACACAACTTCACAAGCTATTCAATTTAGAAAATGCCGACTGAGATATTAACATCAAGTCAACAAAAAATAACAGTTATAAAAGACTTTTAATTTCTTGAAAAGTATACAAATGTAAGTCAGAGCAATACCCCACATTCTTCATCACGATCAATTACAGCATATCTTTGGGCAAGGGCACTAATATCACTCCGTATGTTGTCAGCTCCATGAGTAGCATCATTCATTTCTTGTTTCAATTGTTCAATTTGCTTGTTGTAATCTTCCAATGAAGAACAGATTGCCTCCTATTACATCATTGACGGAAATAATGAGTTTGCAGATTGACCCAAAATGAATAGAATAAATAAGTTGAGAGGAAAAATATTATAACAAGGACAGAAAGTGGGGCATAAAACACATGATGGAATGTCAAAGATGATCAAAATATCAAGGAAGAAATTCATATGATAAATCATTCTTTGGGTAGTAATCAATCATCATGAAGGTGCTCCTTTTTTCATCAATCATCATAGATTATGCCTCGTTTTGTCCTTTCTTTACTTAATCCCTGTTATGTTAAGCAAAATAGAAGATTTTTTAGGGGCATAATTTCTTAGTTGGAGGTCAAAAATCATTTATAGATCGATCGATTGTTCAAGAATCTGGAGATCTACCAAAACATTGTAGTTGATTTTCGTATCCATGGTTTTTTCTTCAAATTATTCACTTCTTTTAGTTTTGGCTCAAAATTAAACCAAAAGTCACCTTGATCTCTTGCCTAACAGGAACATATTAGTAAATTATAAAGTTGTTTGGGATCTCCTGAAAATTAGATGATGTCTAAGAAATAATATACTACTGCATAAGAAGCAAACACTACAAAGAGATTAAGAGAGGATACATTTTTCATGTGAAAAAAAACAGAGGTGCCTTTGCAATAAATGCTATATCTTTTAAAAGAAAGGCTAAGTTTGAATCAAGATCAATTTGAGGTATGGAATGGATAAAAGTTTACCACTCAAATAAGTCTCGATTATAAGGAATTCACAAGCAAGTGTTGTAAGATCCTAGTTAGACTTAAGAGATTTTTGTCCAGAATTGCATCTTTTTACAATTAAAAAATATTTTCTTAATCCACAACGAAGTAGGTGTGAGCAAAAAGACAGGAATGGCTTAACCCAATCAACATAATTGAACAGAATATTTTGATTAATTTACTAAATTTAGCATGTGGAAAAACACACGGAAAACTAAAATGTGATGCAACATGATCTGAAAATAAAACAAAATACACCATCAGATCTGAGTCAATTTGTGTATAATTCAGGTCAGGCCTCAAGCATAATGTTTACCTAAAATCTAAACACTCAAAGTACACCCAAACAAGATCTTGTAAATCATTGTTAAACTTTATGTATTGATGTTGTCAATAAACTCAATACAGACAAGAAACTTGAACAATCTACGAAACTAGAAATGCCATTAAAAATTCTTCATTTTTTAAAACATAACTATAAGTTCAGGATCATCCCATCCAAACACATCTAAAGACTAAATGAAAAATTGGATCTAAACTACTGTTAACTTAATGTGCTATTCATAGTCAAAATAGCTAATTATTAGATCAGAGAAAATTACTTTGAAGTCATCGATAAGGGCAAAGTCTGGAAAGAATGGGAGAATATCCTCAATTTTCAGAAGTCCATCAGTTTCCTTGAGAAATGCTATAGCTTTTCTTATATTCTCCCTTTTAACTCCTTTCTCTTGCTCAATTACATGTTTTGCAACCATAAGCCATAGCTTCTTCCTCAAATCTTCATCATCTTCAACTTTATCAGCTTCTGCCATCGCAAGCTCTGTGTCAACCTGATCAAAGCAAATTCATGCAAATAAAATATTTATATTAACCAAACAATATCTCTGTGGCTTTATAACTCAAAATGTTGACCATTCAAATATCACCGAAATAGGTTCAATAAGATAAAATCTCCAGTAACGTAAATAGGAACTTACAGAAGTGTTTCTTCTACCAGCAAGCAAGTTGATGGATAATTGGAGAGTTCTTATTACAAACATTAGCAGGTGATTAGCCTAATAAGTCCAGTTGGTTGTGTTACTTGGATAAAATACCAGGTGGAAGTAGTAAGACTACAGAAAGAGGTTTTAGTGTATAACAAGAATCCACAGATGTGTACAATCTATATTAGTCATATCCTAGACTTCCATAGTGTATGCTATATCTTCATAACACTAGTTTGATTATGAGAGTTCAATGAGCATTAATTCTGAATAATATACTAGAGATGTGGAGGTACATGCGGGAATTAGGGATGCTAAATATAAACTGAATTGAATATACAAGCCATGATCTCGGAAAAGGCCAAAAGCATTTGTTATTAAGTTGCAAAAAATTACCAGAAATTTTATTATTATTGGAATAAAATCAATGAACACAAAGTACAGAGAGCCATTGGAAGCATTTTATTCTAAATAGTCAGGAGCAGCTTGTGAAAAAATGTCACTGGGTATATCTAAGATGGACTGTTTTTTAAAAAATGGATATATTCAGTAAAAGATAACATGAGAAATTCAAATAAAAACTGCTTGCCTAAAAGAGATAAAATACATCACACTTGTGAACAAGCATGTAAAGCCTATATTAGGTAATTCAAGCGCTTATCTCTGAAGCCCAAACAAACCAAATCCAATGGCAGTTGGAATGAGTGAGCGAGTTTCCTCAAGTTTGGTGTGTTTCCTCCTCTTTTCCACACCCTCTCTCAGGGTAAACCATGAAAAACAGAGACGAAAGTAGCAGCATAGGGAGGAGAAGGAGGCATGCCAAGGAGAAAAATCAATGAAGATATCAACATGGTTAGACCAGGTCAGTACCAAAATGTACAATTCCATGTTGATACAATAATCAATATATTAAAAACAGAAATTTTACACCTAGATCAGAACAGTTACAATAATGAAGCATGAAAGGACTCAATTAAAAATGTTTAATCAAATTTTCTTTTACCTGCAATGCAAGGGCCACAGCTTCTTCATGCATGGACATCATACTATAAATATGAATACATGCACGGATTTTCTTTTCCTTTAGACATAGCCGGAGAGCATATTTGGGATCATAGAAAAACTCTGGACCACTTGTTCGTCCTTTGCCAAACTTGAATTGAAAGAATCGTACCAAAGCACTCTCATCATCCTACACAATATTATTAAAGATATTGTCAGCCCTATTAAAATATAATAAGAGGTTATTAAAAAATTAAAAAGCATGATTCATAAAAAATTCATAGTTTCTTTGATAATGAAGCTTTCATAAATCAATAATTTTAAATGCTTTGTTTGATGAAATTGATAACAAGGTTTTTAATCCAAAGATGGACAACAGGCAAATAAATGGCTTAATAAAAACCTACTTGATGTTCATTTCCGCATGCATTCTTATAAAATATGGCAAGTTAATCATGTATGATATAATAATTAAATGTAAGAACAAATCACATGGCAATAAAAGAAGGACATCAGAAAAAGAAAACACTTAGTACTTCTATAAGCTGAAAAGATCAGATAGTTCAACTGACTGCAATCCTTTACATCATATTAGTAATCATTTATAATATCATCAATTCTAGAGAAAAGAAAATTTAAAAATAAAAATAAGAAAAGCAATAAAAGAAGAAACACATGAAACAACAATAAACAAATTATTGTGATCTTTGTACCCATGTCCTTTCTTGAAATTCACGCTTCTTACCTACTTTCCTCTTTATGTCCAAAGATTTCACTAGAACCTCATTTCATCTGCCTGTCACTATGTTGGAACTAAAGGCTATTTACATGGAAGATGAAAATATTATATTATGCATCTAGTTAGAGATTAGAACAGGCATTATAAAATGGAGATTATGACAAAAAAAAAAATAATGCAAAACAATTAGAGGAATAAATACAAATTAACAAACTCATTATCAAGATATGAGAAGGCAAATGCATTTGCTAGCATGATCGACCATCATTAATGGTTTAGTAATTAAAAAAAGATGAGAACAAATGAGATTTATCATAAGCCTGTAGCCAAATCACATATAGTCAAAGAAAATTGTAGTGTCCCTCCTGTTTTGGAAAATTGCATGAGAAATCCCACCATCGTGTTCAAAGATTGCTGACATTTCGTGTTATCCTAGTTGGATAGCATGCTAAAATGACTGATTGATGACATAACAATTGATCATTTAATACAGTTTAGAAGGGAAAAAAAGAACAAAATTCTATGAACCAATTGCCACATTAACAAGTTGAGTCAAAAAGTTATTTTTATTGAAATTCATAACTATGGTACAAGCTAACGGGGGGGTATTGCTATGTAAAAGTATAGAAGGCAATTTATTGCTAAATAGGTGGGTGTCAATACTTTTCCAAAATAAACTAAGTAGCTAAGTAGATCAGGAGCTAATATATCCAACCTGCTTGGCATACAATGAAAGTAGCAAATTATGAACCCCAGGATCCTCATTATGCAAATTGTGAACACAGAATTCTAAGTACTTGATGACCTCATGAGTCTCATTCCTGCAACAAGCATAAATGATATCAACTTAATGAAAAAATGTTCACATCTAAGCAACTTGCTACATCTAGCATCAATATTTGTGTCAAATGCTCAAAAAGACCCAGAGGAAATACACAATGTCCTTGAACTTTACCTATTAGCATAATCTTTACATATAGAAACCATAAGATTAAGGCATCATTTACTTGGATAGATAATTAGAGAGAGAGGGGGGAAGGGAGAGGGAAAACAGCATGAAAATGCATAAAAATTATCCAAGATCCATTAGCAAAATCTGAACATATAGAACCATAACATTAAGACTTCCTGCAAATTTTCGCAATTGATATCAATGAAATAGAAGTCAAAGGCAAAAAATAAAATGTTCAGTAAATTCAAAAATATAGGGTGATATGTACTCAGTGTGATTTGGTAATAACCAGATGGAGTCACAACATATCTAAACATAAGTTGCCATCATTGTGTAGCAAATATTACACATCTGGACTAGTAATAATTACATATGGTACAAAAATATGATACAGAAGCTTACACCAACAGTATGTATCACAGATATACCAATATTACTGTCAAGAAAGCACATTTGCAAGTTTATGATGGAGCAATCATGACCACAGTTACCACCATGCAAATTAACATTCCACTTCAATCATCGATATGCTAAACAGAAAATAAAAGAGCAATTCTTCATACTTGGCATGTGGTTCACTTGCATAGCGCATCATTGCTGGTATTAGTTTCATTGGGTTCAGCTTATTTGTAGCCATCCATGATTCAACAGTCTCATAAGCATCGAGCATGATCAGATCAGGAGCAAACTTATACTGCAAAGAAAGTATAGTTTGCAAGTGTATAAGTAGTGCATAAACCATAAAATCCTAGTAAATTAAATATAACAACAACCAATCCTTATCCAACTAGGCGGTGTCGGATAAATTAAATAAATCTTTAAAATAACAACAACAAAGAAGAAACAAGTACCTGAAGATCTATAGGAACATTAGGTTTCTGGAGCACCTCTAATGCTTTCTTCGCTTCACCTTGCTAAAATCCACTCAGCAAATAGATAGTATTGGATCAACTTCACTAGTTATTGTTCAACATGATGACTTTAACAGACAGTAGGCTCAAGTTACATAAGTGGGCAATATTCAAATATCAAGAAAGCAACAAGCTTCATGCAAACTATATTAAAGCTCAAGAAACTATATTTCAAGAAAGATTACAGTTAAATAACTCTGCATGCTAGCCCGATGCTTGTGTAGTGCCATAGTTACTTGGCAAATTTACTGGTCTCGGGATAAAAATACAGATATGTTATGCACAAAGAAGAACAATACCTGAATATAATAGTGAATGACAATTTCATAGTGCTCCTTCAGCCCAGCAAAGTAGACCAACTCATCAATTCTACCGTGCCTGAACAATTCAGAATTTTTTTTGTTTGTTTATGCCTCTGCCTAGCCTATTTAATTTGTCAAAATATAAAAGCAACAAACATAAAAATTGCAAAAAAAAAAAAAAAATCATGCATTGTGAATAGGGACTGGAAGTCACAGTTTGTAGTTGTACTAGAAAAAGAAGGAATGCAAAAAGACGCTGAATAAAATATTCTTTTCTACCATGCCACAAGGAGGTAGATATGGCAGTACGAAATACAAATTCCATCTCCATAAAATCATTTTACATAAATATATAAGCACCCTTTCAAATCAATATTTCTTGTAACTAATATTGAGCAGAATAAATTTTTTCAAAGATTAGATAAGGAAAACCAAGAATCCAAAGATATTTCTACTTCCATGAACAAATAATAAGAAACTTTGAAATTTTATGTATAGGTTTCATAGAAATTCCATATATACCAATAAGAACCATATCATATACCATTAGCATACCTCTCCAACAAGTCCATTGTTGTTGCCTCATCTAAAACATCCTTACAGTCACTAAGAAAGGCTCGAAATTCTGGAACAATTAACTGATACTCAGATTTGTTAATTTCTGATACACTGTTACCAGTCTTTCCTGCATCATCTTCCAAAAGCAACCGGTTTATCTACAAAGATACCATACTGAAATAAGTAT
The DNA here is from genome assembly GCA_037974795.1 of Kaempferia galanga. Classification (NCBI taxonomy): domain Eukaryota; kingdom Viridiplantae; phylum Streptophyta; class Magnoliopsida; order Zingiberales; family Zingiberaceae; genus Kaempferia; species Kaempferia galanga. The sequence continues at coordinate 4,917,329 of JBBPFP010000133.1, read as the reverse complement.
ACTGTCATAAGTGATCCAAAAACTTACTCGATAACCTAAGTTAATATGTTGCCCTGGTGGTACTGTGAACCTTCTATATAAGCAAAGGTGTTCTTTTCAATAAAATTAACAGGTGTTTAACTTTTAGAAGAATCCATTTCATAAAATTGAGTAATTGTAAGGAAAGGGAAGTTTAGCAGTACGAAGAAAGCATAAGCTGCAGCACGACTAAATAAAAAAGCACACATAAAGGGAAACCTTGTCTAAGTACAGCTCTACAGCCCACATGGAGATCATTGTGATTTGGCATTTATCATCCTTAGTCAGAGTATCAAGTTTTCGTAGCAAAAATGTCCGTAGCGAATCCTGCAACCGAAGTAACAACTGAAGCTTGAAGATTCACATGCTCAATAATAGATAACAGAAATTTTCAAGTTCACCAAATACATAGAACTGGAATTTTTTTCTAAAAACAAGAATAACAAACAGAAATAAAAAGGAAATAATATAGAATAAAAAAGGTTCAATTTCAAAGATTAAGATTATCCAAATAAAAGTTTCCCATTCATTATGTGAAATCACATGAAAGTTTTGAACTTAGGTACTTGGAATACAGCTGCTAAAGACCCAAGCTGCACTGCTCTTTCCAACCAAACTCAGCCACATAAATTCGGCCGCAGTTAGTTTTTTCCCTAGAGAGAGAGAGAGAGAGAGAGAGAGAGAGAGAACCTGAAACTTCTCCAGAAACTAGTTAAAAAGGAACACTAGTTCTGGTTCCACAAAAATTCAAACAGCAAGATACACATTACTCTTAGCTTGTTGCACCTTCATCCAATTATCCAAACTAGAAAGTTAAGATTGCAACAATTTTGTGGTATCCCACCACTAGGATGAACCTGCAGTTATTCCCCTTCTTGATATCAACACCATAAGTGTGCTCCAGTGAGTTTTTTTTTTTTGCATATTGATTCAGACTCATGGCCCTGTTGTGGTATTATTTGCCTTGAATTTGTGGCCCTTGAATTTCACCCTTTCTTAAAATGTGCCTGAAAGGGTAAAACTCATGATCCTTATAGCACCTTGTCATCACTCTAACTCAGCTCATGAGCCAGATAATGATGCTGTTAGATTTCATTTGGTCCTACAGATTTTCTGGCTTAAAATTGAGCCAATTTCTAGTTTTATGATTGACGCAACCCAAATTGAATTGTCAAATCACCTAGGAACTAGAGACGAAATTGGTGAAATGAACGGATAAATATGCTGAGAAAATAAAATATCGCCCTAGAGGAAAATTTCTCACCGAAAAGAAACCGTCACAAGAGATTAAAGAATCTTTTACCCATTTTTATAAATTGACAATAAGATTTATTTTTCATAAAGTGAAGACTCAATTTATCCCAATAAAACGCTAATTGATTTTTTCTAAAAACCGAACCTTTTAAAAAAGCTCCTGCTATTTTCTAAGAAATGTACCAAACCATCAAACTTTGAAGACTTAGACAATTTTGAACTTTTCAAAAATATTTTAATTAGGATTAACATCCTGATTAGAATGAATTCTCTTAGTAGTAGAGGAATGTAATAGAAAGAGATTCAGATATATTTACCTTGAATAGGACTAATATTTTGACTCTTTATAAGTGCAAAAAAGTCAAAAACTGTTTACATTTCTTGGGATTGAAGGGGAAAATTTCTGTGGACATTACAGTTCAACAAGAAATGAGGAATCCAAGATTCAATGGTGATCTATGATACATTCAGACAATCATAAATTTGTTTATGCTGGTCAGATTTTCCAGATTATAATTCCTTCTATATGACCATAACTTTCGTACAAACCTAAATGCGCATACATGAAGATCATAATTATCATACATCAGAGTTGAGACATTCAATCATCATGAGAATGGGTTCTCAAATTAGCATTTGATATTTGATTACTTCAAGTTCAAGGTAGAGGGCACTACAGGGCCCAGATCATGATGAAATGAAAAAACATAAAAAAGCTAATGTGGAGAATATCTCGAGAAATTCTCGAGTAGTTGCCAACCTATAATTGCACTATAAAAATGGTAGTTTCACATATGCAATAGTTAACAAGTAGATCTGCTGATAAGTGAAGAAAAGAACCAAATAAAGAGAGCATAAGTTCACAGTTCAACCAGATGCAAGAGTAAATGCCTAAAACTCTATAGTCTGCAAATAGGGCACCTTATAATCTTTTATTAGATGTTCACATCTGAGCTGCCAATTTTGAAAGCAGCGGAGGCATTCATCACATACTAGTAAGAGTGAAAAAATACGCAGCACACTGTCGAGATGAACATGTTTGCAATAATTTAATCTCTAAATCATCAAACCAAGCAATTTTTTGTTTGCTTTAAGAGTTCTGTATTCTGAGGATGATAGAAAAATGATGATATGTGAATCTCCATAGATTCTTTCATCCTCTTAAGTCAACCCAAGAAAAAGAAAGTAGTTTTCCCATCAGTGGGTTGCATAATGCTGGTGAGAAATTATCTCTTAAACAAGAATCATATGCAAACTTTGGATTTTGCAAGTAGCATATGTAAATAATAGAAGTCAGGCATTAAGGGCAGAGTGAACTGGAAGACCACTATAATAATTAATTTTGGTCATCTACTATTGAACATAACATTCTTCACTATTATTTAAATTACTTCTCACATTGATCATGGTATTTGATCTTACCAACTCATCTGCCATGACAAACTTCAAGCTGATCTCTTCGAAGGATTTGATGTAATTCACCTGCAAACGACAGAAAGCCTCTAATCATGTTGTACTACAAAGTCAGAAGAAAAGTGAAGCTTTGATAACAGTTTTTCTTAATGAAAGACAATGTGGAAACAACCAAAGGCACTCATTGCTCAAGAAATTCTTTACTCATTTAACTTCAGTAGCTACCCGTGCAAACTCACAACTGCTAAAGGACATTTCCACATAGCTTAAAGTAATGAATTCATGCAAACATAATGCTTCACATTGTATTATCACAACCTGTGTGTTCACTTTTCATTATGCTTGACACAAGTACATATTGACGCTAATCATTACTGCTTTGGCTTATTAATTACTTCAAAAATATGAAGGGAATATGTTTTGGCAAGAATCCAGAAAGAGGTGCTAAAATTAATCTTTTTAATAATTCAAAATATTATTAATGATACTAGTCTCACCTTCGCATAAAAGGAAGCTGCTCGGTGATAATCTCTTGTGGAAAAAGCAGCATCAGCCTGAACAAGAATTAATGATCATAATGAACAAGTTCACCATGCTTCAATGCCCAAAGATATTTCATCATTGTATAGAACTCCATATGTATTAAAGCCCATAAAGACAAGAATTACCTGAGCAAGATACACCTGATCCCTCTGGATTGGGGTTCGGCAATAAGCTAGAGCAGTAGCATATTCCTTCATCTCTAGGTATACTTGCCACATATCTCGACTTTCATCATGAGCAGAAACCTATGTATGGAAGACCACGATCTACAGTAAGAGGTAAGGATATTTTAGTAAACCACAAACCAACATAAACTCTGAAGTCTAACCTGGAAAATAGAATTTTCATCAAATGCATAGAATAACCCAGCAGTGGGATCACTACATAATCCAATGATTCCTTTTGATGATTCTGGTGAATGTTCAAATTTTAGTTCCTCGATCATTTGCTGGCTAATTCTGTTGATAACCTGCCAACAAAGGCAAAGTTGTTTGCGTGAGCTATGAAAAACAATTGAGACTCATAAGTTGTCAAGTGATAAAAAAATAATTAACTTAATATTACAGCATAGCCACATTTACCTGAGGTCATTAGCAATCATGCAAGAGTCAAATAGAGGTGGGCTACAAAAATAGCTTCATATTGGCAAATAAATTCATCTACAATTTAGGATCTAGAGGTTTAACGTTAGACAAGCAGAACTCATTAGAAATTGAGGGTGCAAGGGGTAAAGAGGAGATTGTAGAAAAATCTAATAAAATAAACAATGATTTGATTGATCAAATATTGTTAGTGACATAGTTAAGAGTTCAATGGAATGATAAGATCCACGTAGACAACTTCAAATAGTTAGGACTTATTAGAGAACTTGATGATGAATTGATGATGATGATCAGAAGAGGCTTTGATGTGTTACTATTATTAGTTAGGCTTAAGTATTTTATATAGTAAGATAATCCACCAATCTTCTCATAGTATATAATGTATCAAAAGGGCCTACAACTAGATTTTGTGATAGCATAAGAAAAGAAAAGAAAAACATATGTCATTGTGGAGCCGCATTCAAAATCAAAAGCCATACACTAGGTAAGACTCTACAATGAGTTTGACTTGGATTCACATGGGTGGATTTATTTACTATTTTTTTTATTCACAGGTATGCGAAGTGCGGAAAACTAAGACAGTGCAATTTTGGCCGACATCTAAAGTTGAGTTTGTAGGGTTTCTGATTGATCTATTACTTAGATTTAAGCTTAATGAACATGTTATTTAGGCCTATTAAAAACCCAAGCTTATTCTTCCAATGTGTGCACATCGTAATATAAGATATCAAGCTACCTCAACTACAAAATGGTAGTACATCACTTACTGGTATGTTAAGTCACCAGTTTATTTTTCCCTCAGTTGTTTTCCTTTTTTCACTGTAAATGTTAATTCACGTATCTTAAATCTCCTATTTTACATGTGAAATACAGATACAAAATCTAGTTACATTTCACCTTGAATATGACACGTACCTTGACCTTGTTTTCAATCAAAACCAAGAAGTGAAATTCTGAGACTGCAAAAGACCTTGGTTTATTGGCTTCACCCAATTTTGAGTAGTCCAAAAGGCCCTTGTTTTCAACAAAGTTTGCATCTCCATTGATTGAACTAGATAAACAATTGGTAGCTCCAAGAAAATTAGATGCAGGTACATCGTCAACTCTCAAATTGACTCAGAATTGTCAAGTATATTTATACAATGTAGGGCAATAGATGTAAATGAAAATTTAGTAAGCTATAAAAATCAACATATCAGATAAAGTTCAAAGAAGAATTTCATACCTATGCTGTGCACCAAAGTTTAAATCACCGTGATAAATTCCAGCCCCAGAAAGCCAGGCAAAATGTTTAGCTCTTCGTTGCTTGATAAAGAAATGCAACTCACTGAAAATGGTTAAATGTTCTATCAAGCGATTATATGTTTAAAACATAAATTTACAATCTACTTGAGAAAATATGAATTATCTCTCTGTATAAATGTAAGAGGAAGAGAAATTGATAGCTCAACAGTGTAGAAGTTAAAATACACAAAGTAGAAAAATCAAATCAAATGAAAAAAAACAGTGTTGATGCGTTCTTTCTATTTTTCTTGGTACTTCTTGTCATCTTGTGATAAATCATTAGAAGAATTATTACATCACAAATTGTAATTTCCACCAACGTAATAATCAAGAGTCTCAGCATGGTCTAAAGTATAAACTTTATTGAAGATCCAACCAATAGAGTAAGATACTGTTATGACCACAAGTTCCAACTTCGTTCCAGTTAGTTCACTTGACCTAAAAGTATGGTGAAGATTCAAACTGATAACCCAAGACAAGAACTTTCCTAAGAATTTCTTTGACCAAAAAGTCAAGTCAATAGCAGAGATTCATAAATCTAAATGTTCCCAATAGATTAGACAAATTCTACAACATCATTGATGCAATAATTATGATATGATTGAGCACGGTAAAGGATGAGGATGTTTGATGCAAAATAAATAAATAAATATACAATCTTTCAAATGATCAAAAGGTACATCACTCTAATTATCAAATGCTGGAAGTCAATTGGAGTAATCAGAGGAGTAGAGCCAAATGCTAGCCAGTCTGTTAATATGCTAGAGTTAGCTGAAATACAATATTAGGCTACTAATTTAGCATAATTAGGACAACGTTTCCAGATTTTATGCATATGAGAATATAATAAATTGACAAACTAGACAGGCAATTTATATTTTTTATGTACATTATCATCAAAAGTCATAGTCACGTTTCCTTTGTCTCATTTAATCTGTGATCATCAATTATGTGTGTTTAATCAATACTTACTGTGTTAAAAAAACCCTGCAGCATACAGAGACCTAAGACATGCTAAATATTGTAAAGCAATATCATAAAAGGAAAGAAAAGTTAAAAATTTATATTTCAATTAAAAAATTAGAACAGGACAAATAGATATTATGATTTTTTTTCCTAACTGATGAACAATGAGCACATGATAACTTGCCTATTGGGTATTTCACCAGGAAGTTCCATAAAATGTACTGCACGATCTGAATAGCCAGCAAAGACAGTCTGCAAAACAAAGCAGCATAAGAACTTTCACAAGCAATTCACTAGAGTTTTTGCATTGAACATAACACTTCCTTTGAGAGACCAGCAATAGGAGAAACTTTTCTAACTAATGTTCCATATCCTAAGAAAAATATGGAGATAATTAGTTACCAAACTATATATATTTCAATTAAAAGTAAAGTGCTTTCCTATCCCTTCAACAATATAATATTTGAAAAAAAAAAAATAACAACAAAAAACATTCATCTGTAGAAAATGAGAGGACCTTCGCACATCAAAATAAGTGGTATCTAAAAGTGTTAAGGTTATACTATGAGATACCCATATATAGGTTGTTGTTTGAACACCATTTGATCATACTTCAGTGAGATAGCTGAACACTAAGGAAAAAAAATGTCAGGTTTCTATGGGTTTACAACAAGGCACTCCTTAGGATCTAAACTTAAGCAGAAAAGCATAACAAGAAACTACACTAATCCCCTAGCAGAATTATTTATCTAACCTCCAATGAACCAATGCCAGTAAAAGAGTACAGTCTCGTAGCTGTCACGGCCATCACATAAAATCTGGTTGCATTACCTGCAGAAGCTGTTTCCATCTGCAAAAGGTGAAACCGAACATAGATACTGACATAGAAGACAAACTACAAGATTTCTACTAGAAAGGAACATTATGCATGGCATAGAACCTGCAAACCCATGATAGCCTCAGGTAGCTCAGTCAGCTCAAACAACAGCTTTACATATTTCTCCTTCTTGTCAACTTCATCCACCGCAATCTCAAACATCTGTCCATTCTCGGTACCAAGAATCACTTCTTTTGTTGACCCTGAAACCATAAACCAGAACACGAATTCTCCCTTCAATCAAAACAAATCCCCAATAAAATCCACGAATATGATAGAGCCGAAGCTCTCAATATCCAACGACTTTTTCTCCAACCACCCATAAAAATTTACCATATGGAAATACATTTCCAAATGAGCCACAACAGTTTCAACTAAGAATATGTTATTAAGGAAAGTCCACCTTCCAGCGAAGCGAAAGATTTTTTGTGAAGATTTAGCATCATGAAAGGATGGCGCATACCTTCCGTGATCTGCAGCCGATTCCAGGCCACGGCATTGACTACTAATCCCTTCAGGCGGCTCAAAACCCTAGGCCGCGCCCACTTTGCGTGGGTGTAGTATGTCTCCGCGCCGCCAGCTTGGAGAACCGTCACAATGCAGTGGCTCCCTCGGGGATCGACGAAGACTCTGTGAACTGGCTGATCGCCGCCTCTTCCTCCGGAAAAGTCGAGGTCTGCAATCAGAATAGATAGAATGAAGTGATCCGCGGCCCAAGAAGAATAAGGGTGGAGAAAGATCAGAGATAAGCAGTTATGCAAACCCTGGGTGTCCCCAAGCCCAAAATCGTAGCGAAGGACCCAGCCCTTGCTGGTGCCCAGGACGATGACATCGTTGCCGGCGGCCATCGACGTGATGACGCCGCGGCCCCTGGTAGCGTTCCTCTCGAGGGGATCAACAATAAAGAGGCCGCCTCCGATGCCGGAGGAGTCCATGGCGACGGGATCCGGCAGTTGGTATCGCCGGGACCCTAGAATTCACGGCGATCTGGAGAAAGGAGATCGCTGGAGAGGCTTGAACAAACGAACCCATCCACAATTTATATGGGAGGCCACGTAAGCCGACTGCCGCTTCAAGATTCGTGAACGTTGAGATCTGGCGGTTATTTGTTCCGGTGGATGAGCGCTGTTATAATTTTACGATGACAAATGTGGCTCCGCCAGATTGGAATTTATCGAATATGATTTGAGCCGATTATTGATTGGGTCAAACCTTGGTACCCCACAGCAGGCCCGTGATGCCAAATTCTAAATTACTATAACAGGAAATAGCCGAGTCGTAACTGAAAGTTTGCTGGGACAAACGATCTGGAGGAGATTGGCACTCGCGCAGCCTGGTGTCTCCTGAGCTCGTAGCCGCCGGAATAGCAGGTCGGAGTGAGGACGATTTGGATCCTGAAAGCCCTAATCGGAGCCCTAAGATCGATTCCTGACCTGGAAGGTCTCTGTTCCTCCGGATCTCCGAAGATGGGTGTCGGCGCGGCGCTTGATCTGTTCGGTTGCTGTCGCCGGGTGTGAGGGGCAGCAAAATGAGTCGGAGGCCGTTCGATCTCAGGCGACCGTCTCGGAGACGGTGGTTCTCCAGTGCCTGGGTGTGGCTTGTAGCCGGCGGCCTCGGGGTGCTCCTGCTCCTTGTGGTTCTAAGTCGGGAGAAGCTGCCGAGATCCACGCCGCCGTTGGCCCGCCAGGTGAGATCTTGCCTTGCGATGTTTAGTTTGCATGATTTTTTTGCTTGATTATCATTTCCGTCTTAGGGGGATTTATATCTGCAATATCTTTGGAACATCTTTCTGTGTTTATTTTTTGTTAACAATAAACGGGCAAAAAGTTTTGATTTTATTTAGCTCACAGGTGAAACTTTTTGCCTGAAATCAACACTATAAGGTGTCGTTTCGGCCGAAGAGCTACGAGTTTTGCCCTCTTTTTTCCCTCCCCATTTTAATGTCAGCCCCTAGATTTCCATTTCTGATATCTTGAAATTCCAGATGAAGCTGTTCAATGGAATCTATTTTAGTTTCATATCTCCAAATCCGCCTCCTAATTTTTCCTTGGGATCAACCTACATCAAATGTCATTTTCATCACCTTAGACATTGAGAAAATTCAACCTGCATATAGCAGATGAAGTTTCTTCTACATGTTCTCTTACAACACTCAAAATATGTTTTTTTGCTTATATATTGTTTGTGTTTATATAATGACCAACAATATTCTCTCATTTGGCATCGAGACTAGTTTGTTCAAAAGATACCTCTCAGTAAAGGCTGGCCGGTTAAAGTGAAGATGGTTTCTGGATTATGGTGTGATTCTCATGTGTCCCTTTGCCTAAAAGGAAAATATCATGATTGAATTCTTTCTAAGTTAGATTTTGGTAACAAATAAACAACACAGGAAAAGTTGTGCAGTATTAATTAATATATGCAAGGAGAGAATGCAAATTTTACTATATGTTGTCAATCAGTTGTAGCTCATATAGATGTAAGAGAAAATAAAGATGCTATGAAAATGACAAAGGATGAGCAATAAATTTTATAGTTACAAGTTGAATCAATTACAATTGAAAGTGTCGTCAGTGGTGGTAAAAGGAGGAAAAAGAAGTCTACTTGGCATCTCAGCCAAGTAGTATATATATTCCACACACTCGAGTGTTCACTCTTGATGGATAATATGAATCATCTAAATTGAAAAGATTGAGTAATATTGAAAGCTTAACCACATCCTCAAGTTTATGAGAACCTTTTATTGAAATATTTGGAGGTTAAGTGAACCTTTTACTGACATCTGAACAAGCAACAACTTTATTTCTTGGCTAGCAGTTACAATGACTGGTTTTATTGTTTAGTGTCTATCATTGATCCGAATTAAGTACCTTTACCACAAAGATCGTTCGTGCACTTAGATCTTTGTGGGTAAGCCTGCGCACCAATATTTGAATATCTTTCTGTGATACATTCTTGCTGGCAGTTGGCAGTCTAGTGCACTAGCAGCCTACTAGTTAAAAAATGCATAATTATGAAAAAAATGAAAAATCGATTTTGAGAACTGGGATAAGAAGAAAAGGAGATAATGAGAATGGGGCGTTGAAAATGGTTGTGGCATCCTTGTTGAAGTGCAAGGAAAGAGGAGAAAAGTGGAAGTGTATCATGCATAAAAGTGGTACCAAATATTTGTCGATTTCTTAATAAATGTATAACAATATTTTTTTTCTCCATTTGGTTAGAATTCTGCTGTAATATGGTCTTTTCTTATTTCCATGGTTCGCAACAATTATATATCTGAATAAGTGGCTGTCTTATTGTCCATCATTCTTTAGAATACTTTGGCATTCTTCCTCTAAATCTAATGATTTTGGGGTGAAACAACAAAACATGTTCCAAAAGCCCATCAACATATGTTATTCTGGTTAATTGGTATTTATTTTCCCCCTAGTTTCTGCTCCAATCTGTAAGAATAGAATGTTTACTGGATAGTAATTTATCTTTTACCTTTTAATCTATAATTTCTCTTGCTTTTACATGCACACCCATTCTTCCCTTGAAACATTCGTTGTGTTGCAGAAACTCTACAACCCTAGTGTAACTGAAGGTCTAAACGTTACTGATGATATGCTTAGTCCATACTCATTTACGAGGCAAATAGTAGACCAAATAACTCTTGCAAAGACTTTGGTTGTGGTGTCTAAAGATAGCAATAACCTCCAGTTTGCAGCGGAGCTTAGTTCCCAAATTCAAAAATGTCAAGCTATTCTGTCAACTGCTGCAATGATGGAAACTTCATTGATGACGAAGGAAATGGAGGAAGCAATTCGTGACATGGGTCTCCTGCTCTACCAAGCGCAGCAGCTCCATTATGACAGTGCAACCATGATTATGAAGATGAAAGGTCAGTTGTTGGCTCTTGATGAGAAGATGAAATCTGAAACTGAAAAGAGCACCAAATATGGACAAATAGCTGCTGAAGAACTGCCAAAAGGCCTATATTGTTTTGGTATTAGGCTCACTATGGAATGGTTCAGAAATCGAAATCTTCAAATAAAACTTTCAGAAGGAAGGCACACATTTGAGAAGCTTAGGGACAATCGCCTTTACCATTTTTGTATTTTCTCTGATAACATCCTTGCTGCTTCAGCTGTGGTCAACTCTACGTCCATGAACTCAAAGCATCCAGAAATGGTTGTATTCCACCTGGTTACAGACGAGGTGAATTATGCTCCGATGAAGGCCTGGTTCTCCATGAACAATTTCCAAGGTGCAACCATTGAGATCCAGAAGGTAGAGGAGTTCAGCTGGCTTAATGCCTCATATGTCCCAGTTTTAAAGCAACTTCAAAACTCTGAAACACAGAGCTACTACTTTTCTGGAAGTGCTGATAAACGAACGCCAATCAAGTTCAGGAACCCAAAGTACTTATCAATGTTAAACCACCTAAGGTTCTATATCCCAGAAGTCTATCCAGCATTACAAAAAGTGGTGTTCCTTGATGACGACGTTATTGTTCAAAAGGATCTCTCAGAATTATTCTCAATCAATCTAAATGGAAACGTGATGGGAGCTGTTGAGACTTGCATGGAGACATTTCACAGGTTCCATAAATATCTGAACTATTCCCACCCTTTAATACGAGCACATTTTGATCCTGACGCGTGTGGATGGGCATTCGGAATGAACGTCCTTGATCTAAGGGAGTGGCGGCAGAAGAATGTAACTGGAATTTATCACTATTGGCAAGACAAAAATGCTGACCATTCCTTATGGAAGCTTGGTACGTTGCCTCCTGGCTTACTGGCCTTCTATGGCTTGGTGGAGAAGTTGGACCCCGAATGGCATGTGCTAGGGTTGGGATATACTCATGTCGATCCGTTGATAATAAAAAATGGTGCAGTATTGCACTATAATGGAAACATGAAACCCTGGTTGAAGATTGGAATGGAGAAGTACAAGGATTTTTGGGAGAAGTATGTTGATTTCTCACATCCTATCTTGCAACAATGTTTCTTTCATGGGTAGACATATTTTGGGATGAATGCAAGTGTCATTCCTGTTATCTATTTGATGGCAGAAAGCCTAGACCGGCAGCAATCGCTGAGCTCGAGGAATTGCAGACAGATATAAATTGTTTCATCGGACAAATTTTCCACAATGTCATTGCAGCAAGTATTAACTCTTCGATGTTAAGCAAGATGAATCTTATCATAGGTCAGCTGATGCAGGATATGGTGTGTTTTGTACTAAAACTAGATGCTTGTTAAGCAAGTCTTTGTAGTAGACACACCATCGACCTTAATTTTTAAAGAAACAAGATTAAGTATTTATAGTTGAGTTTACTGATGCTTGTGGTGTTTGTGTCGTATTTTCCTCGAGCTGAAAACTTTGTTTGTTTGTTTTTTCATTGTTTAGAATGTACAGTTTTATTCTTGTTGTTATAAATGGCAAATCAATAGTCTGAAAGGAGTGTTCCAGCCATCGTCAACCACCACACGAATTGGACATCTGTAGCCGTTCCAAGTCTCCTTTTTCTTTACGTCACCCATCGAACTCTGCAACTAATAAATCCAAAACTATCCTCACACTCTTCCCTTACTTGAAGAACCAGCTTGCTTGCCAAATCCTTCTTGAGATAGATTTTTGCTTCCCAGTTAATCCTAGCAAGATGCCTCTCAATATCCAGTATCAAATAGCATCATTTTGGCGGCAACAACACGGAACTTGCACTCAAAGAACACTGCTCCTCCAACTGCTAGCTTATATTAAGGTCAGTAACATTTTACTCTCTGTCGCAACAAAATCAACAAGCGATTAGATCTTGAAACCATGAAGATTTCAAGGCAAGCATTGTGGTTAATGGTGCCAATGGTGATGATGGTTTCTTCTTTGCCAGTGTCTCAGTCTTGGAGCAAAGAGGGACACATCCTAACTTGCAGAATTGCGCAGGTAGTTCTTTAAACAAGATTGACATATTGCTAGCGTGCAAATTATTAAGCTCAAGAAATTAATGTTTACATGTCGTAGGATCTGTTGGATCATGAAGCAGCAGAGACAGTGAAGCACCTGCTGCCACAGTATGCAAATGGAGATCTGTCTTCTCTCTGCACTTGGCCGGATCAAGTCCGGCACTGGTACAAGTATCGGTGGACGAGCCCTCTCCACTTCATTGACACACCAGACGAAGCCTGCACCTTCAACTACGCAAGTAATCTCTTAGTACAATCACAGTAGATCCAAAAAATAGTTCTTTGAACTGCTATTATAAATCACTGATACAGGGGATTGCAAAGAAGATAAGTGTGTCGCTGGAGCAATCAGCAACTTCACTTCACAGCTTCTGCACTACCGCGAAGGCTCCTCCGATCGCCGTTGTAAAGATTTATATTCAGTACAAAGATTATAGTGCGCGTGTTTATGTTGGTTAATCATTATTGTTGATTTTGCACAGACAACTTAACTGAAGCACTGCTATTCCTCTCCCACTTCATGGGCGATATCCATCAGGTAACAGCTACGTTCTGCCTTCATTGAACTCCAAGTTCTTGTCATTTGTATATTCTAATTAAATGGTTGATGCTGCAGCCCATGCATGTTGGATTCACCAGCGATGAAGGTGGCAACGCCATCCACGTCCGTTGGTTCAGGCACAAATCAAACCTGCATCACGTAAGATCATGATGGTTTGAATTAGAGGTCAAATTCCTCTTGCAACTTCACCTTGACGGTGCGATCCTTCTATGAATTAGGTGTGGGACAGGGAAATTATCCTCACGGCTCTTGCAGACTACTACGACAAGGACTTGGACGCTTTCCAAGAGGAGCTGCAGAATAATTTCACAAATGTGAGTTTATTTTGATGTTCATTGTTGTTGGCGAAAGAAAAAACATGTTTGCATGAGCACAGATTTCCTTCTTGCAGGGAATATGGGCGAGTGACATCTCCTCATGGGGGGATTGTGATGATCTCCTCTCCTGCCCAACCAAGTAAAATCTCACACATGTTGCAGAATTAAAAATTCTACTCATTTATCATCTCTTCTTCTTGCTTGGACAGGTATGCTAGAGAGAGCATAGACTTAGCTTGCAAATCAGGATACAATGGAGTTAGTGAAGGAGACATTTTAGCAGGTAATTTTAGCTCCACATTATTTTTTATTGTTAGGCAGAAGAAAAAAGAAATTAATGATGCTTTTATGCTGTTTTATTTTTTTACTTTTGGCCAGATGAATACTTCAGTTCAAGGCTGCCGATTGTGGCCAAAAGGATAGCACAAGGAGGCATCAGGTTGGCCATGGTATTGAACAGAGTATTTGGGGATCACAGGCAGGCAGTTGCATCACCAACCTGATCAGAAGATTATGGCTTGGAAAGATAAATTCAGTTATTGATTAGTATGCAAGAAAATAAATTGATGAAAGATATTGTTAGCGAAAGTGCATTTCATTGACATCACTGTAGTGCTGAATAAGCACTGTGTTTAATTTCAAAACAATGTGATGGTGTAATGTCATTAAGACCAAATTGCCATGTTGTTACATTTATTATGGTATTTAATAAATTTTCTTTTTATCATCCCAACAACGTCTGGGTGGTGTAGTTGGTTATCACGCTAGTCTCACACACTAGAGGTCCCCGGTTCGAACCCGGGCTCAGACAATTGAATATAATTTTTCTATTTTTCATTTTTTGAAAAATGTATATGAAATTTCTTGATCAAACCTAGAAATAGCGAATAGGCAAGCACGGCAGCGCAGTGAGCCTCCGGCGGCCGCTCTTTCTCCACCAAACCCTCGCTTTCCGCGCTTGGTTCGG